>JAMZAV010002784.1:0-104220 GCA_024449915.1 Sweltsa coloradensis | reverse complement strand
GTTTTTTAAAAAAATTCACAACGTTTTTCATGATGACTGAGTGCCCCTTTTGAAAAACCCCCAACTCTGCTTTGCTTTAAGGTAAAAAAGTCCATCTGCAAACATATCGTAAATCTACTTCACCCCTTACGTTACACCCTATGAATATATATATATAATATAGTTATTATATAACTAATAAACATTCTATCGCGGAGGCGCAATATGACCAAACGTTTACACGCCCTTCAACCTAATCAACTTCAATCTTTATCTGGAAAAATTGGGTTTTATTAACCTCCGAATCTGAGGCGGGATATGGGGGGTCAAAATACTTTTTGTGTTCTTTCTTCAGTTCATTTAAAATCGTGTATTCAAATCTTTGGCAAAATTCCCAAAAAATTTTTTTAAAAAAACTAAACCTTTGGGTTTTGTTATAAAGTTTTGCTCGTCTGGACCGGGGCATAGAGGGAATAAACCCATGTTTTGGCGGGCAAAGGAATTTCCCCCAGCGTCGCGACTTGTTTTTCAAACAGTTCCCGTTCCAATGTCGAGAGTAATTCAAGCAAAAGATTGTTGGATTTGCGAAAGACTTGGGATTTTTTAGCCAAAATAAAAAATTGCGTAGTATGATGCCCACACTAACTAAAAAAATTTCGTCCTCTACTTTCGACTCTCACGTAGAGAAAGTGGTATTTCTAAATTGAATCGCCACAAACGTCTAACTCCGGAATATCTTTAACCGGAGAAAAGTTATTCACTTTTTGACACATGTGATATCCTTTAACCATACATCATATGCTGCAGAAGTACCAAAAGATGCCTTCGCTGCAATTTGATCTCCCCCAAATATTTTAAAAACTTCTATCATATGATAACGGCGACAAACTTTCAAAATTTCCATCCATGTTAATTTTTTTAACAAAATTTTAAATTCCCCATAAAAATTTTCTTTCTTTTTTTCTTTTTCTTCTCAAACATAACTTTTATTTTGATTCTTCATCTCATTATTTAGTTTTTGTTTTATACACTTAAAAACATTTTATAATCAAACAAACCTGCTTAATATTCTCATTTACTTTTAATACAGGCGGCCCCAATATACCTAACCGGTTTTGAAGGCCCCCCTATTTTCACGTCGTCTCGTCCTTACCCTACCCCGCTTGTTTTAAAAACAGCATCCTACTGCCCTCCCCACAACCTCTAACTAGTTGGGCATAATGACCTATGGGGTTAACCCCCCCATTTCCAAAATAAACTAAAATTTTTAGAAAAACAAAACTCTAAGGTTTCTATCAGGCGTGAAAAGTTTGGGGGATAGAAAAACGATTTTTTTTTTGCTACATGCACTTGGATGTGGCGCAAATTAAAAAAAACTCCCCCGAGCCCACACCGAATAAAAACATTCTCCTCCTGTCTCCGACTCGCACAAAACGACGTAGGCCTTTGGGAAAACTCTTAACTCCAAACTTTGAAGAAAAGAAAACCATATATACATTTTCTTCAAAAAATATCGCTCTTTTCACTGCAACAACTCACTTCTCCTAAAAAGGTACATTTTACGGCAGCAGAGGTTGTGACTTCACATCTCCATTTCAAAATTATTTATGCATGAAAAGGTTAAGTGCATTTAGTGATTTTTCCCCCCTAGTTTTTTAAATAGGCCTCCGCAACCAAGATGGCTTCCCTTTCCGAGAGCAAAAGAAACTTACCCATAAGGCTTGTGATTTGTTGCTAGAAACCATAAGTAATGACAAATTGAATTGGGAATGTTTTTGTAATTTATTAAATTAAATCTTGGTTAACTTTAAATTTTCACTCAGATTTTTACTTTGCAAAATTAATAAAAATTTTAAAAAAGTGCCATTTTTATTAATTAGAAGCTTTGTTTTAAATATTTCAAATTTTTAATTGTATTTGTTTAAATATAACTTATTAATTTAAATCAAATAATTTTTTCCTTTAGTTAAACCTGGTAAAATTCCCCCTGAGCCCGAGGTAAAATTTGGGCCCAGAGTATGGCTCGCTAACGTAAAAGGGATTCAAGAGAAAAAGTCCAACCCTCGCAAACATCATTTGTATGAAGGGTAGTATTTTACTCCCCGAAACTAGAGGCAGTTGGCAATCGTCTCGGGACCTTTTCTTGAGCCCCCGACGACGATGAGGGCAACGACACCAGAACGATGCGTGACAATAACGACCGCTACGTGAGCACCCCTTTCCACCCCTTCCCGGGCTGGTTCTGCCAGCTGGGCCCCTTTCCCCCCCCCCTATTAAGAGAAAGCATTATGACAAAAAATTAAAATATTAAAAAATAGTATGTCCCCTTGCGCACGAAGTTTGATATTTTCCCAAAAAAAATTTTATCATTTGATAGGGCGAAAAAAATTCAAAATTTCTCATCCAAAAATTATTAAAAAAAATTTAATTGCATTATAATACACTTTTTAAAAATTTATTTTTTTTTTTACATTCACATACAAAATTTTTGTTTTGTTAGGACTATCATCATCATCATTTTTTTTGTTATTATTCACTAGAAAACAATTTAATCACAAAAAACCATTAACTCATCTCATAAATTTTTTCAAATCACGGCGGCGAAAATAGACCAAAACCTTTTGAAGCCCCCTAGCTTTCACGTCGTTGTTAAAGGGGATTTATTCTTGGAATTTTTTTAAAGGGGTTTGATGCTGGACTTGGGAAAGGCTCTTATAAATTTTTTTTTTAACCCAAAAGCTTGTAGGTCTTGGGATCAATGCACCGTTTGATATTTGGGTGCCTTGTAACATCTTTTTCTCTTAAGCTTTTTTATATTTTCACATTACCAGAGTTTTTTGGGGAAAGGCCCCCTATGAAGATGTCAGATGGCAAAACCCACTCATTTGTATCAACATACAAAGGTCAAGTGTCTTGCACCCCATTTAATTTGGCGTAATTTCATCAACATTGAATTGGGGACATTTTGGTGAAAAAAAAAATCCCCTTGTAGCCATACGACCAAAGGGGAAACCTTCTTGCATGTCCTTGCATTATAGTTGAAGGGGATTTTTACATTTAGATAAATTTGTGCCATTATGAATTTTCAATAAAAAATTTTTGTTTTGTATTCTATATAAAATTTCTTTTTTTTGTTTTACAGATTAGAAAACAATCTAATCTCAAACACACTTTTAAAAATATCGTAAAACTTTCAATATTCACAGACGGCGCAAAAATGACCCTTTCCGGTTGAATCTTTTAGTTTCTTTCACGTCGTCGTGACACTTTTATCTTTTATTATTTTTTATTAGTTCACATTCACCAAGCACCAAAAACAAGTTTAAAAAATTCTGCGAAAAAAAAAAAAAAAAATTGAAAAAAATGTTCAAATTTTTGTTCGGATTTTTTTAAAAAAAAAAATTCCTTAAAAAAATAAACTTTAAGTATAAAAACTTTCTTTTAAACCCATAATTACGGGTTGGGGGTAAAAATTTTCATTTTTCACTTTTAAAAAAACACGACCCCAAAGAAATTATTTTTAAAAAAAACAACCGAAAAAGAAAATTTTTTCCTTACAATTTGTCAAAATCCCTTTTTCCTTTCCTCCAATATTTTGACCCCTCAAAAAAAATTTTTTTAAAATTTTTTATAATTTTGAACCCGGCAAATTTTTTTTTCATTTAGGATAATTAAAAATGAAAAGGCCAAAAAATTTCTTTTTAAAAAATTTTTAAAAAAACGGCAACGCGTGGGGAAAATTTCCCCCCCTTTGAAAACCCCCCGACGCGCGAAACCCGGCGAGCACCGGACCCACAAAGTGGGGGCCATCCCCCCCCCTCCCCCACCCTCCCTTTCCCCCGCCTTTCCCCCGGGCCCCCGTTTACCCAAAAACACCCCCCCCCCGCCCCCCCTGCCCGCCCCGGGGCCCGGGGCCCCCCCCCGGCCACTCCCCCACCCCCCCCCGGGCGGCGCCCCAGCCCCCCCCGGGCCCACGCCCCCCCACTTCCTCCCCGGAAAAAAATAAAAAACAAAAAAAAACAAAGGCCCCAAATGCCAACGGGGGCCCCCCCCAAAAAATCTCTAAACTTTCCTCCCTCAAAATTTTTTTTTTTTGCCAAAAAAAATTTTTTTTTGCAAAAAAACCCCGTTAAAACCCCTTCTTTTTTGGACTTCTCTTGTTCCTGCGGGGCCGGTTTTTACCACAAAAAGAATTTTCACCCCTTTACTAAACCTAGTTTTTTTGGGAAAAATTTTTTAAAAAAGGGCAAGAAGGGTTTCAAAAGGCCAAATAAATTAAGGTTGACTTAACCCCTACTCTATTTTAAAATTCTTAATTAAATAATGCTTTATTATTTCATAACACTTTTTTTATTTTTCCCCTTTGTTGTTTTTGGGGGGGCCAAACAAAGGGCCGGGTTTTTATCCGCAATACAAGCGAGTTTTAAATTTTATTTCTACAAACAAAAGGGGGTTTGGATGTCCGGGGTAGCCCCCCCTTTTTTTACCCCCAAATTTGGGGGAAGAATTGGCCCGGAAACCCTTTCTAAAGTAAAAAACGATTAAAGAAAAAATCCACCCCGCAAAACCTATAAAACAAGTTCCTTTAATTGAGGAAGCTTGGACCCCGGGGACCGCCCTTCCCCTTCGCCCTCAAGCGGTTTTAAAAATCCACGAACTGAAAAGACTTTCACCCCCCCCGGGAAAACCCCCTTCCTTTTCTTCCCGGGCGTTTTTTAAAGGGGCCCCCCCCCCCCTTACTAAGGGGATTAAAAGGTTCCCCTCCAATCCAAAAAAAAAAAAACCCAATCTATTTGGGGTTTTTTTTTTCGTTTTAAAATCCTGTTCCGGGGGGAACCCCCAACATAAAATTTTACCCTGAAAACTAAGACAAAAAAACCCTCCCACGTGTTGGTTTTACACCCCCTTTGGAGGTTTGCAAACCAAAGGTTGAAACCCCTTAAAACCCTCAACAAATTTAAATTGTTTTCCCAAAAATAAATTGCTTGGAGGGGAACTTTCATTTTTACAACCCCCCCCCCCGAAAAAAAAAAAAATATAATACCCCAAATTAAATTCCCCCGACGGGGCCGGGGTTTTAGAATTGGCCCAAAGCATGGCTTGCTAATCGTAAAGGCGTTTTAAAGAGAAAAAGTCCACCTCGAAACATCACTATAGAAGAGTAGTATTTAACTCCCCAAAACTAGAGGCGAGCTCGGCAATCGTCGGGGGGGGACCGCCCCCCCCCCCTTTGACGACCCCTCACGACGTTTGACGACAAGACCCACGTAATGACAAAGAAATGACGACCGCACGGAGAACCCCCTGTCCTCCCCTTCCCCGTGGCTGGTCCGACCAGCAGGCCACGCGCCTCACCCAAAAAAAAAAAAACACAAGTATAAAATCAACCCCTTTTTCCCCGGTAAAAATTCAAAGATTAACATGAAAAAAAGAAAGATTCTGACAAAAAAAGGGAATTTTAGTTTTTATCTCAACAGTTAGGCTTTGGGCAATTGTAGGCTGATAGAGCAAACTTTTGCTATCATATCAGCCGCAAATTCTTCGTCAGTTCTGGTAACGAGGTTAGTAAGTTTTGCACTCGCCTTTTTATTACAATTTTTTTATTTTTTGTATTTATTTATTTTTTTTAAGTCTACCCTATAGTTATAAAAATGATTTAAAAAGGGGGGACAATAAAAAAATTAATTACATAGATGCAGACACAACTTTAAATACTTTAAGTAAATATTTTGAAAAGTAATATTACAAAAATGCATTAAATATTCAACAAATTTGATAAAAAATAAAAAAAATATAAAAAAAAATTTAGAATGAACAAATATAAAAAAAAAGGAAAAGCGACTTTCTCTAGTTTGTTTTACGATTGGCAATTAATATACTATTGTATTATTTCAAATGAAATCGAGACGCAGTTATAAGTAACAAATACTGTAGAACGATTGTGTTACTAGGTTCAAGTGAAAGAAATAAGAACTATGGTCCCTGCACCCACATTTAAAATAATAATCCTTATTTTTTTTTATTTTTTTTATTTATTTTTTAACCCTTTATCCCCGTCTGGGCCCGGGGTTTAAATGGCCCAGAGTGGTCTGTTTAATCGAAAAAAGGCGATTCAAGAGAAAAAGTCCACCCAAACATCCAAAAGAGCTAAAAAAGCGCTCCCCAAACTAGAGGCGGTCTGGCAATCGTCGCGGGGACCTTGCCCCCTTCCCTTGACGCCCCCCGGGCGCGATGACAATGCCAAAGAACGAGACAAAGACAGACGCCCGCGACGTAAAAACCCCCCTTTTCCTCCCCTTACCGTGGCTATTCGACCAGCGGGGGCCCCCCCCCCCCCCCCCCCTTAGGCTAGAGTGGTGCATTATTGCCCTAACGGTTGACGGTTTTAAATCCAAAAAAACAAATAAAATCCTTATCATTTGTTCTCCCCAATCAAAATATGTAGTACATCTACTTTGCACATAATATGCAATAGTGCTACATAGGCCTACATTTTTTTTAACGTCAAATTCAAAACAATCTACATATTTTTTTAAAAAATTAATTAAACCCATGACTGTCAAGAGTTTTTTAACCTACAAAAAAACTATTTTTTTTCATTTCTTTGATTATTTCATCCCAAAGCTGTGGTTGTTGTTTTGTCAGATTTTTACTTTTTAAACAAAGTCTGCAGTCGAAGAAAAGTGAAACTTTTCGAAATATTGCCACATAAACAAAGAACATAATTTTTTTCCAAAACCCAAGGGCCATGTTAATTCAAATAATTTTAAATAAAATTCTCCTATGTTCAAATAAAGTTTTTTTTTAAACAGATTATAACACTTAAAAAGGTACCCCCGTCGGGCCCGGGGGGGAGAATTGCCCCCAGAGCATGGACCGCTAATCTTTTTAAGGCGAGGGAAGAGATTTAGTCCTCTAAAATTTGTGAAATATCCTCCCTTGTTAGTAGAGGCGAGCTTGGGAACGTCGTCGGGGACCGCCCCCTCCCCTTGACGACCTCCCCACGACGACGAGACTATGACGTGATGACCCGAAATTTAAACCCCTCCCCCAACCCTACCCCACCTAGGGCTGGTTTGACCAATCATCCCCCCCAACCCATATCCCCTAGCTGATTGGCGCATTATGACCAACGGGTTGACGCACCCTTTATCCCAATATAACAAAAATACAAATAAAAAAAACGAAAATCATTCAAAAATTTCATGCCTTATCATTTTTTTTTAAATTTTTTCGCATTTTCAAAATTAAAACAAACATCAAACACAAAACAAACTCATTTTTTTTAAAATAATACAATGGGGGCGCCTATGGACCGGTTTAAATGCCCTAGTTTTTCCGTCGTCTTAAAGGTTTTGTTTTTCAGTTATTTTGAGTAAATTGGGCCAAAAGCTGGGTCGTAATCGTACAAGGCGAGGCAAGAGATAAAGTCCATTTCACGAATAAATACAAAATATTGGGATGTATAAATTCCCTGTAACTAGAGGCAAGCTCTGGCGAACGTCGTCGAGGACCTAGACCCCCCCCCCACTTCACATGACGACCTCTCGAACGACGAAGACGACCTTGACAACACGAACATTGACAAAACGATGGCGACCGTGACTTGAGAACCCCCCTCCTCCCCTACCCGTAACTGGCTCTGACCACCATGGGCCCCTAATTTAGTTCAGAGCAAAGCTCTGCTAATCGTACAAGGCGATTAAAAAGATAAAGTCCACTTCGCAAACATCAGCTAGATGAGGGGTATTATTACCCGAAACTAGAGGGTACTCTGGGAATTTATCGTCGAGGGCATCTCCCCCCCCCTTGAGACCTCCCGACCCACGATGACAATGACACAACGAAAATTTACAAAAAAATGACACCGCGACGTGGGAAACCCCCTTTTTTCCCCAGGAGAATTCTACCTTTAAAATGGGCCTTCCTCCCCCCCCCCCCCCCTAGGGAGAGTGGGCATTATGACCTTACGGGTTTACGGCCCTTTAATTCAAATAAAATAAAAAAACTCATTTCTCCCTTAGTAGAGTGGGTTTGGGCGTCTGTCCTGAGCTACACATATACCGCCGGTTAGAGGAAATGGGGGGTCGAGAGCTAGTGTAAAGGCTTCGTTTTCCTCGATTTCTGTCGGGAGAACATATATGGCTGTCAAAGGTTACCCGTCCACTCGGATGGTCGTAAAACCGTTGGTCCCGTAGGTTTTTTTCGAAAGGAGAGGCTACGTGTCTATCGGTTTTTTCCCTCCCCTTCTTTCCTCCCTTTATCCGTTTTGGTTCTGACTAGCATGGGCCCCCTCCCCCCCCCCCCCCCCACTAGGTAAAGTGTGCATTATGCCTAACTTTGACGCGTCCTTAACCCAAAGGAAAAAGTCCCCCTCGAAAAACATCACTGAAAGGGGATATCTTCTCCCCGAAACTAGAGGCGAGCTCTGGCAATCGTCGCCGGGACCTTGTCCCCTTCCCTTGACGCCCCCCGGCGCGATGACAATGACACAAAACGAACGATGACAAAGACATGCGAACCGCGATTGTGAAAACCCCCCTTCCCCCTTCCCCGTGGCGGGTTTTCTGACCAGCAGGGGCCCCTCTTCCACCCCCCCCCCCCCCTTAGGCTAGATGGTGCTTATACCTAACGGTTGACGCGCCTTAACCAAAATAAACCAAAAAATCAATAAAACATTCACTGCTGGAAAGGCCAAAAGTAATCTTTTTTTATCGCCCCGCCCAAAACTTGACTTTGGCAATCCCGGGGACAGAAAAATCTTGTAATTTAACCTTTTTGGAACTCATGACCGATCAACATTCTAGGCCCAAGGGTGGCTTGCATATTTTTGACATAATTAAAACCTTTGGAAAAACTGATTGTTTTTTTTTCGTTTTGTTTTATATTCGATGTGGCCAGAAATTGTGTAAGTTTCGGGGTTTATTTTTTTAAAATTTAAATGTTAGAAAGCAAGAAGTTTTCGAACTAGTATTCAATGGAAGTGATAATACCCCGCTGAAGAAAAAGGTAATGGTTATTGTCTGACGTCAAGATAAAGAACTCGGGCAACCAGTCAGTCTGTTTTGGCCACGTTTATTAAAAACAAAAAAACTATCAAAACAACATAAACCGGTGAACCCCTATTTATCACGTTTTCGTCCAAGAATACTGATCATCCTTCCAATCTCCCCTACCCGGGGCTGGTTTTTGACCAGCATGGCCCATCCCCATTAGATAACGGTTGACGCGTCCTTCAATTTGATGAACCCGCTTTAGTCCTGGACTGAGTTAAGCACGGCCGCTCGTGCAGGTGATGCCTTAAAAGTATTTTTATTGAAACCACGAAATAAATACTGGAAATCTCAGTTTGGACGCGTTGATAACAGCACGTGCTAAAAGCTAGCCCCGCATTGCACATTTTTTTAAATTTAAATTTGCGATTTTGTGTCCAAGGGCCTTTTTTCCATATTATTTTTTATTGCCAAGTTTTTGGGGAAAAACCCTGGAAAACCCTTTTCTTTGTGGATAAAATCCCCCCCCTCTAAAGGACCTTGACTCCTTGGGAAAACTTTTTAAACTCTTTGGTGACAAAAAATGACTGCTTCCTCGAAAGTTTTTTTGATAACTTCTAAGTGGCAGGGCTTTAAAAACTTGCGCTCTTTTCGTTGCCAGGGCAACGTACTTTTGTTTAAAATGTAATTTCTATCTACACTACTTATGGGATCAAAAAAAATTAACATATTCGTGACCGGGACGGACATTCAAATTTTTTGGCCACCTCAGATTTGGTCGCCTTTGTTTAAAAAAAACCTTTCGATTAAAACGAGACTTTTTAACTTTTTAAACGTTTTTTGCCAAAAAAACTAAGGGCATTAAATCGGAAAAAAAAGCTTGGGGATGGTAAAAATTTTCAACTCGTCGGCCTCCGTTCGAACTTTATGGCGAGACATAAAAAAAAAAAACAAAAAAAACAAAAACAAAACAAAACCAGTGTTTTTTTCCGGCGAGCATAGGGAAACGCTCGCTTAATAAACTAAAGGCAAAACCGGAAGTCCGTCTCGCTGGGGGGGGTTTAAATTTCAAACCCGAAGAAGGAGGAAAACGGATTATACTTTTCCCTGTTCAGTTTTTGATTAAAAGGGGCCCTAGTTTCCCTCACTCGTCGTCGTTGAATAATTTTAAATAATTATAATATATTGATAAAATTATTTTAGAGTCAAGATCTTTTGTAAAAATTGTATCAAGATTTAAACACCAAATAAAGGTTGAACCAAGAAGAGATTCGCGTTCGGTGGATCTTCTCGAAAGATTGATTACTCCCTGTTTTGCTTTTCCTGCAAACCTCATATTCTTTTAAAGGGGATCGTCTTGAACCAGTTTTTTTTTTTTTCGTTTTTCTTTTTAAATTTTTACTTTTTACTTTTTCTTATTTTTTTTTTTACTTTTTTCCTTCTCTTTTCTTTTCTGTTTTTCTTTTCTTTTCATTCCCCCAAAACCTTTTTTATTTGATTTTCTAAAAATTTGCTTTTTAATTCCCTTTTTATTTGTTATCTTTTTTTGGTTTTTCCGCAAAAGATTGATTACCCCCTGTTTTGCTGTTCCTGCTTTTGACAAAACCATATTCTTTTGAGTGGTATCGTCTAATAAATCAGTTTTTTCTTTTTTTTTTTCTTTTTTAATGTTTTCTTTTTTACTTTTTCTTATTTTTTCCCCTTTTTTTCCTTTTCTTTTTCTTTTCTTTTTTTTTTTTTTTTTTCTTTCCCACCCTTTTTTTATATTTAAATTCATTCTAATTTGCTTTTAAATATCCTTTTTATTTTTAAAAATTTGTTGGTTTTTAATGCTTTGTTGTAATTTCTTTTCAAATTTTACTTAAATGTTGATTATTGTTTTCCTCTTATGAATTAGATTTTTTTTATTTTTGTCCTCCTTTAAAAATCGTTTTTATAACTGAAAGGAAACTTAAAGAAAATAAAGAATAAAAATAAAAAAAATAGCAATATTCTCGGGCCCTTTTCCCCCCTTTCCTCCCCCTACCCGGGGTTTGGTTTTGACTACCGTTTCGCCATCGGGGCCCTTTTTTGAAAGACGCCGACGACTTTGCGATTGCCCATCCCAACTATTTGTTTTTTTCCCCAAAATACATTTCTATAACTTCAAATCTTCCACATCTCATTTTTTTAAATTTATTTACTTTCATTAACATAAAAACTTTTGTTTTGCTAAAATTCATCATCATTTTTTTGAAATATTATTTAGGAAAACAATATAATCATCAAACACTCATTAACTCTCTCAAAACTTTCTTTTAACATGGGGGGCCAATATAAACCTAGCCGGGTTTTGAACCCCCTATTTTCCTCGTCGTTTTTAAATCCTAGAGGGGATGTCCCTTTTAACCGTACATCATTGCTAGCAAAGTACCAAATATGATGCCTTTCGCACGCAATTTGATCTCTCCTAATCATATGAAGAACTTCTATATATGGTAACGGCACAAACTTTCTATATTTCCATCCTAGTATCTATTTAAAAAAAATTTAATTCCCCAATCTTACCATTTCTTTCTTTTTCGTTTTTTCATTCTCATACAAAACTTTTTTTTTTGCATTCCTTTCATCATCATAAATTTTTTTGTTTTTTTTAAACTTAAAAAAACAATCTAATCATCAAACATACCTGCATTAACTCTTCTCATTTACTTTCTTCACAGGCGGCGAAAATTTGATTTAAACCCGGTTGAAGCGCCCTAGTTTCTCACGTCGTCGTCGTCCCCCCTTCCATTTTTGCTTAGGTTTGGAAATGGTGCTGTTATTGACCAACTTAAAAAGCGAAAAGTTTTTAAAATATTCACCAGAAAATTTGAAGAACAATGCACACCCCCCAACACCACTTTGTATCCCCAAAACATTACAAAAAAATTAGGGAAATGTTTGGCTTCAACTAGTTGTTATGATAGGGCTTTCGTACATTGATAGAATTTTTAAAAACATCTCTCATCTTCAGATCGTCAAGTGTATAAGGATAAGGTGATTTGGATGTTACGGTACTTGCGTAATCTCCCCGTCTGGGCCCGGGGTAGTAAGGGCCCAGAGCATGGCTTGCTAATCGTAAAAGGCGAGGAAAGAGAAAAAGTCCACCTCGAAAACATCAGCTTATAAAGGGTGTATTTTACCCCCCCTGAAAATAGAGGAAAGCTCTGGCAATCGTCTTCGGGGACCTTGCCCCCTTCCTTGATGACCCCTTCGACGACGATGCGAAAATGAAAATAGACAAAAACGTGACAAAGAAAATGACTCCCAAATTTTTGGGGCCCCCCCTTTTTCCCCCCTTACCGTGGCGGTTTTCGACCAACATGGGATTTTTCCTCTCTATCTCCTATGGGTTTTGAGTGGCCCTTATGACCCCCAATTACAAAATTTTTTCCTATTTTTATCACCATCATTTTTTTAAAATAATAAATAGTAAACGTTTTAACTAACACAAAAACAACACATTCAACATTTTATTTATTATGTCACAGGGGGCCAATAGAATGTAGCCATGGTTGTAGCCCCCTATTTTTCTCACTCACCAAAAGCGGCTTTGGAACAAAAGGAGTGAAAGAAGGAATACTTTTGAACTTGGCCCCTGTGTTACCGAGTAGATTTAAAAGAAAAAAATGGCCGGCAGTTATATTAGTCCCAGATCCTGTCCTGGGCAGAAAAAAAAACATCATCTAAATCAAACATTCTTAGGGGCCATTTTTCCTCGTCGATTTGGTCTGCTCAAAAAGTTCAGCCTCCACTGAAATGTTAATTTTTTAGGGGATTTATAAGACAAATTTTTATTGATTTTTTTAAAGTTATAAAATTTTAGCCCCTATTTTGGCCCGGGGTACATTTGGCACAGAGCATGATTGTATTTTTGACTATTCCACGGGGTGAAAAGAAAGACAAAGGTCGGTGCAGGTAAAGCAATGCCCTTTTCGATTAGAGTGCGAAAAACCCAGATACCTTTTTCGGCCGACATTCTTCCTTTGAGGGGAACAGTCTGTCTGGCCCATCCACAACCCCCCGCCAGCTACCATTCCAGGAAAGGGTGCAAAAACCTGCTATTCAAAAAAGGGGCCCCGAGGACGCGGCTCAAAGACCTTCATTTTCCCAAATCAATGACAAACTTCATTGTAAAAAAATACAGTTTTGGGTAGCTCACAGATTATTCGTCACGACATTTGTTCTATAATAAAAAAAATTTTCTTTTTTATGCAAAAAACATCTCAGATATAAAGCCAGCCAGCGGCCATTGTAGAATGTTAAAAAATCAACATTGTCTTAAAAATTTTCACGCCCAAAAAAACTTTGTTGATTTTTAAAAAAGGTAAATAAAACAAGAGATTGTAAAATTAATAATATGAATTGAAAAATTTTTAGACCACTTCCCACATCCCATAAAATTTTGTTTAAATAATGCCAAACAAAAACCGAATACAAACTTTTTTAAACCGTAACAAGTAATTATGTGTTAAAGCTCGCGTAATCTAAAAGACAGTAAAAGAATTAAACCTGTGGGGGGACGGAACAAAAAGGGAAAACTTCAATTTGACAAGACTTTTCCCCCCGGGGGAAAATTTGTCAGATTTTCGTTCGCTTTAAGTGTTTTGTTTTTTATTGTTAGTGCTTTAACCCTGTTTAAACTTTTGTTGGGTTTTTTAAAAGGACAAGCTAATTTCTTATTTTAGGTTTTCAAAAAATGTGAATATGGCATGAATTTTGTACAATCAAAAAATTTATTTTATGGGTATCGCCTATTACAATTTTTGACTTGGAGGAACAGGGAAATACCGGACGCCACCACGCTGTCCTCAAGCGAATATGGCAAGGGATTCGCGAAAGGGGGCCTAATAAAGTAGTACGATGGTGTGACACAGTTTTCACAAAAGAAAAGAAAACAATTATAAATAGCAGGGTGTTCGAACCCCCCTGAAAAAAATTTTTTTAAAAAAATTTACGGCGGGACGTACAAGTTGTCAAAGAAAGTAAAACTTGGTATTGGCTACAAACAAAAACAAAAATTTACTTAAAAAGGAAATTGTGAAAAGCCTAAGCCATCAAAAAATGATCCAGTTCAAAATTTTTTAAATTTCTCCAAAGTAATCTATTTTAACAACTTTAATTTTAAATCACATACATTTTTGTTTTAAATTTTTTTATTTTTATTCACAAAAACCCAATTTGTTTGCTAACTATCATCATCATCATTTTATTTTGTTATTATACCTTAGAAAACAACTAAAACACAAACACACCCTTAATGATCTCGTTTAACATTATTATCACAAAAAGGCAAAGGACCTAACGGTTGACGCCCCTTGACTATTTAAACCCCCAAACTTCACTTCCCCCCCGGGATTTGTCGGTCGTTTTGTCGTTTTCATAGAGGGTGTACATTATTGTGTGGTCGTTGGGCTTGTGGTTAAAGTCCCTGCTTCCCGTGCAGTTTGGTCCAGGGGGTTTGATTCCCGCTCTAGGGAAGAGTAATTTTTGATTTTGGGCTTTAATCTGTTCTTGGGTAAGGAATTTGTAAACGGGGCTTTGAGCCTTCCCGCAATGAGGAACTAAAAAAATTCTTAAAAGGTTGTTCGAATAGCCTTGTTGATTCTGGGCTGTTTCCCCAGGCTGGAATCGTGTCCAGCTTGATAGATCGGTGTTTCCCACTTTAAATTCGCCGGGTTTTAGTTGGTCAATGTTCGTTTGTCGAGGTGTCGGCGCCGCCCGTGTTGGCTTTTTCGGTTTTAAACCCGTTCTGTGATGGTAGGTGTTGATATTTGGAAAATTTAAAAGCACAGACAGCGTTATTCTATCATAATGAATCTAAATTTTCCGTATTTTCCTCAAAACAAATGATTATATAGCAAAATTTTGATACGTTTTGGGGGAGGTACCGGTAGAGCGAGAAAAGTTTAAACTCCATAAAAATAGCATTTTTTTTTTTTTTTTGGGTGGGGGCGCCGGGTCCTTACCTATTAATTTAAAAAATTTTAATTTTTGGGGGGGTGGTATTTTGTGTGGGATTTTGTTTAGTATAGGCACGTTCTTTTAAATAATTGTGGTACAGTATGAAGGTAAATATTTTAAACAAATCCATTAGTACTCGTCTTTCTCTACTTTTAAAAGTGGACTTTCTAAACAAGTATATCCTACGTCTTTTGTACCAATACAATTTTTAAAAAAATAATTTCCATTAAAATACAAGAAAACGCAAAAATTGATGTTAGACAAGTGAGGGACCCTGTTCGGTAACTCGGCATTCCCCTTTACCCCCCTCTGGGCCCGGGGTTAAAGGCCCCGAGCATGGCTCTCTAATCGTAAAAGGCGATTCAAAGAAAAAGTCCCCTCGCAAACATCATTAGAAAGACGGAGTATCTTCTCCAGAAAATAGAGGCGAGCTCTGGCAATGTCGTCGGGGGTTGCCCCCTTCCCTTTCACCCCCCGGGGTGATGACAGACACAACGAACGATGACAAAGACGATGACGACCCAGTGAGAAAACCCCCTTCCTCACCGTACCCGTGGGTGGTTGACCCGCTGAGCCCCTCCTCCCCCCCCCCTAACTAGAGTGGTGCATTTGACCTAAAGGTTGGGGCGTCCTTAATTCAAATAAAAAAAAAAAATAAAAAAAAATCCCTCGACATTACGCAGGGAAAGGGATTTGCCTCAAAACAGCCATCAAGCTCAATTAACAAATTTTCCAAACGCCAATTTACCCTTTTGACACCTAAGAGGAACGCATTGCCCCTGGACGGTTTTCCCCCATAACAAGATATTTTTAAAATATGATAAATGTTATAACCTCAAAACATACAAAAATCAAGCTTAAACTAAAATATAAACACTTAGAATACAAAATTTGTCGCAAACACCCATTACTCATTTCATTTTCTTTTAATATACAGGCCGCGAAAATTTCCTAACCGGGTTTTAGCGCCCTATAAGGTTCCATTTTCTTTTATTTTGCATTTTCTTTCTTCATCATCAAATTTTTTTTTTATTTATACCTTTGAAAAAAATCTAATCATAAAAAAACCTGCATTTAAATCTTTCTTTTATTTCATTCACGGGGCGCAATATGACCAACCGGTTGAAGCGCCCCATTTTCTCACGTCGTCGTCGTCGTCATTTCGTATTTCATAATATTCGTCAGTTACAATACTTTTCTTTTCCCCGCCGCCTGTTTTGGGGTGAAATTGGCCCCCAGGCTTGGCTCTTTCTACCGTAAAAACAAATTTAATAGAAAAAGTCCCCTCTAAACATCTCTAGAAGGAAGGTTATTCATATTTTACCCCCCAAAATAGAGGCTAGGAACAAAACAAAAACAAAACTTTTTTCGTTCCGAAAAAAAAGGGGGAGCTCTGGCCCTTGTCGGGGGACATTTCCCCGACTAAGAGAAATAGAAAAAAAAATGTTGACAAAGACGATGACGCCGCGACTCAGAACCCTCCTTTGGGGTTTTTCTTTGGCCCCCCTAAATAATAGGGTTTCCTTTTTTTTTTGGTGGAGGAAAAAAAAACCTAGGGTTTTTTGGTTTTTATGTTTTTGGGGTTTCCCCATTTTTTTTTCCGATGAGGCCTTTTTTGGGGGAAACTCTAAAAGTTGGTTCTTCCCCTGTTGTCCCTTTTTTGGGTTTGGTTAATGTAAAAAGGCCCCGAAAACCAAAACCCAAATATATGATAAATCTAAAGTTTTGGGAATAAAAAATTTTGGGGGCTTTCAGTTTTTTCGAAAATTTTTTATTTCCAAAATTTCCAAAAAAACTTTTAAACCAAATTAAAAACATGGGAAACACAATTTTAAAAATTTTTTTCTTTGGGGTGGCAATTGCCTTAAAAAAATTTCCCCCGAGCCAACACCAAATATTGAAATTTCAAAGGTTGTAGAAGCAAAAAATGGACACCCTCGAAAAAAATTTTCAAAAAATTTAAAAAAAAGAATTTTTTTTCATTTTGAAGTTTTTTTTAACTAAAAAAAAATTCTGAAAAACATTTAGTTAAAATAAATTTTTCCCCCCTGAACCCGGTTTGAAAATTGGGCCCCAAATGGTTTTTGAACTAAAGGGGGGGGTTCAAAAAAAAATCATAAAATCACGAAAGGCGGAGTTCTTACTCCCCAAAACGGTTTAATCTTATTGATTTTTTTCCCCCCCGGGGTAAAATAAATTAAATTTAAAAACCAACGTAAACATAAAAAAAACACCGAAAACCCAGCATAAGGCGGGAGAAACCCCCTTCCCTTTTTTCCCCCTTAACCCGTGGGGTGGTTCTGCCGGGACCCCCTCAAACCCCCCCCCGGCGAGGTTTTATTTTTTATAATTTACCGTCCTTTACCAAAAAAACCCCAAAAAATTTAAAAACAAAATTTTACATGATTACTGGAAAAACCCTTTTTCCACTTTTGACATTTTTGGCACCTTGGTTAGTGGGAAGGGCCCATTTTGCCAAAAAAGCTGCCTTACTCTTAAAAAATTTAAACAAATTTAAATAAAAAAAAAAATTCTTTCTAAAAACCTATCCAATTGTTTTAATTTTATTGGCCCGTGACCCTTCCAACGCCCGCCCCGACCCAATATTGGGGAAAAAAAAAAAAAAAACCTCAGTAAACCGCCCCTTCCCCCCCAAAAAATTTTGGGATTTTTGCCCATTGACACCCCCTTACCCCAGACAAGAGGGAGATTTTGCTGGAAAACGCTTTAAATTGCCGTTTTTGGGGGGAATCTTTTTTTAGATAGTTGGCTCATTTCAAGCCTTTAAATCATTTTCAGATAAATTTTGGAAAAACCTCCCAATTCAATTTAAAAACAACTGAAATCTAGGATTCTATAATGATTTCGGGATAATTTATTAATTTTTTTTCGTAAGAAACATGTTTATAGGGAGCAAATACCCCCTCTTCAGGTGAACTAGGTATGTACGGATAGGAAATTGTGAAGGGATGTCCGAGGGCTATTTAAGGAATCAATCCCTTGCATTCGCCTTAACGACTGAGGAAAACCTCGGACAAGACAACCCTTCAATCAGGATTGCCGGTCTCGACGGGATTCGAATCCGGGCCCCTCCCGCCCCCGAGAGCATGGCTCTGCTAATCGTAAAAGGCGATTCAAGAGAAAAAGTCCACCTCGCATACATCAGCTAGTAAGCGGGGGGTATATTACTTTTCCCCCAACCTAGAGGCAAGCTATGGCAATCGTCGTCAGGGACTTCTCCCCTTTCCCTTGACGACCTCCACGGCGACGATGACCATGACACAACGAACGAAGACGAAGACAATGACGACCGCGACGTGAGAAACCCCCCTTCCTCCCCTTACCCGTGGCTGGTTCTGACCAGCATGGGCCCCTCCTCCCCCCCCCCCTTTGGCTAGAGTGGTGCATTATGACCTAACGGTTGACGCGTCCTTTATACCAAATAAACGGGACCTCCCGAATCAGAGTCGAGCGCTTAGCGCCCAGCCAACACTGTCGGTCTTTGCTGGATACCTGGACACGTGGGCATAGAGGGAAATGAACACCATGATCAGGCTGCTAAGGAAGCTTCCCAGCGTCGCGACGTTGATTTCAATCTAGTTCCCGTTCCAGATGTCAAGAGTGGATACAAGCAACGATTGTAGGATTTGCGACAGTCATCTTGGGATGTGGTGCAAAAAACAAACAAATTGCAAACAGCAAAATGCAGACACATCATACAAAATATGTACTATATTTATTTCCATTCAATTAAATAATAAATTTTATTTTGCTTTAACTGTAATCACTATACATTTCTTTTCCTATATATACAATTAGAAAACAATATGATCATTAATAACACCATTAACTCCTTTCATTTACTTTCAATGTCACATGCAGCGCAATAGGAACACACCGGTTGAAGCGCCCTAGCTTCTCTCACGTTATATAACATGGTGGTATCCGCTGGAATGTAGTGATATTCTCTCAAGCATGGATCTGTCCTCCTGACATCCCGTAGTCCCGTAGTCGTCGAAGATCCCTCTTCCACCCCATAACGACTTATCCGACGACAACGACTATGACAAAACGAACGTTGGCAGAGATAATGAAAACCGATACGTGAAAACTCTGCTTTCCTCCCCTCTCTTTGTGGTTGCTATGATCAGCATGTGGTTCTCCTGCCTATAACGTCTAACCTAGAGTGGAGCGAAAAGACCTAACGAATAAACTCCAAACCAAAAACTATTTGCCTATTCCTTGTAACAGCCCCGCCTGGATCAGACAACACGCGGTGACGTTATGCAATTAAATATCTCACTGATAATGGTTTGTTTAGTGGTCAATGACAAAACGCACAATGAAAGCTTGCGATTCATGCCCCTCAACAAGTGTCTGACTAGCAGCGGGTAGACATGTGTTGTCTGTCCAGGGCTGTTTAAGAGGACTCAATACCTTGCATTCGCATAAACGATTGAGGAAAACCTCGGACAAAACCTTCAGTCGGGATTAAGGGTCTCGACGGGATTTAAACCCGGGTAACGCTCGAGCCAGCACTGTAGTTTGCCCGTCTGGGCCCCGATTCATGTACATTTATCCCGGGTATAGGTGGTATAAGGACGGTATAATGCAGGACATGGCAGGATAAGGCCTGGTTAAGTCTGGGCAACACAACAAATGTTATTTTCCACTGCATTCCACAGCCATGTAAATCAGCAAATTAGCAAAAGAACACTGAAAATTTCCACCATCTTTTGTTTTACTTTTTCATTTAGTGACAGGAGATTGCGTGAATTCATTTAAAGAAAAGAAAAGGCTTATTATTGCCGTAAATTTTGGAATAGCCTAGGACTATTATACCATTCTTTATCTGCATTAGGCTTTTAGTAATCAAAACTAGTTATTTGTGCGGGATGTGTCTGAACAAGGTCGTGCAGGTCTAGGGTTGCCTAGGAGAGGCCTAGGGCTTGTCAAACGTGTTATGTTAGCATTAATTGAATGTAGTCCTATAGCCTAATGGAACTTTAGGCCTACACTGTTGTATTATGAATAATTTTCTACATCTGGGCCTAGGCCCGAGACGGTTTCTGATTTGTTTTATGAGAGTAATGTACTACTTTTCTCGTTTTCCACATAGATGCAAAATTTAAAATGTCTGCCCTCTGTTTCCGTATTTTCTTATCCCGGTCGAGGCGGGATAAGTCTTCATGAATTGGATTCGGAGTTATACCGCACTTATACCACCTAACTCGGCTTATACCGGGATAAAAATGTACATGAATCGGGGCCCTGGTGTTTTCCCGGTTTCCCCGTCTGGGCCTAGGGTAGAATTTGGCCCATAGCATACAAGGCGATTTGAGAGAAAAAGTCCACCTCGCAAACATCAGCTAGTATGAAGGGTAGTATTTTACTCTCCGGAATTAGATGCGAGCTCTGACAATCGTCGTTGGGGAACTTGCCCTCTTCCCTTGACGACCCCTCGACGACGATGACGACAATGACACCACGAACGATGACAAAGATAATTTCGACCGTGACGTGAGAACCCCCTGTCCTCCCATTACCCGTGGCTAGTTCTGACCAGCATGGACTCCTCCGCCGCCAACCCCTCCTAGGTAAGAGTGGTACATTATGACCTAACGGTTGACGCGACCTTAATCCAAATAAACCAAACTAGAGCATGGCTCTGTAATAACAAAAGGCGATTAAAAGAAAACTTTACCTCGCAACATCTACTAGAAAGAGGGAAGTAACATTTATAACTCCCCGAATCTAGAGGTGAGCTCTGGCAATCGTCGTCGAGGACACCCACCCTTTCCCTTGGCGATACACTTTCCCTAGGCTAGAGAGGCGTTTTATTACCTAACAGTAGACGCACCCTTAATCCAAATAAACAAAAAAAAATATATAAAATAAAAAATACAGTTTGATAAACTCATATAAGATGATAATTAAGTAACAAAAAATTCAATACATTATTAGCTTATAGAATATCACTGCGGCTTAGTTTGACCTGAAGGTTAAAGCGCATTGCTTCTCTTGCGTTTTATATCCATCATATCGGTGAGTATTGGCTGCATTATCCTAACGTATAATATTTGCGAATTAAAGAGGCGATCTCTGGCAATCGTCGTCGGGGAATCACACCCCTGCCCTTGAGGACATCCCCGACGACGACGAGTATGACCATGTGACCGATGATGAGGTCCCCTCCAATTTTCATCAAGATCGCATATGCCGTTTGCCCGGTAGAGAGCGAACAAACATACAGAAAAACAAACAAAAAAACAAACAAAACAAAAAAAATCGGACCAAAATGTTTTGAGGGGTCAGTGAAATTAAAGTCTTCGCTTCGCTCATCCAATCACATGGGGCACAACATGAAGCACCCGAGATTCTCACGGTGTCGTCTAAAACTCTGACATTCTATAAGGGGTCTGGGCCCGGGGTAGAATTGGCTCAGAGCATGGCTCTGCTAATCGTAAAAGGCGATTCAAGAGAAAACGTCCACCTCGCAAACATCAGCTAGTATGAAGGGGAAGGGTAGTATACTGATACTAGAGGCGAGCTCTGGCAATCGTCGTCGGGGATCCCACCCTTTTTCCTTGACGACCTCCGTCTAGACCTGGGGTAGAATTTTGCCCAGGGCATGGCTCTGCTAATCGTAGGCACCCCTACCCGTGTCTGGTTCTGACCAGCATGGACATGTCCGTCACACACCCCTAGACCAGAGTGGCGCCTTATGACCGAAAAGTAAATAAGTTCCTTTTTATTTCGGTATTACTATCATTACTTTCATTTTTTTAACTTTAAAAGCAATATAAATATCAAACACACAATATTGAACTGATTTAAGTAATTTACAACATCACATTCGGCGCAAAAGGACCTGACTGGTTGAAGCGCCCTAGATTCTTCTGCAGCCTGTGATTCCTGGGAGCTGTCCAAATAATATCCGAGTATCTCGTCGTCGTCGTTGTGGTTATCACAGTTGGCTCCAATATTGACAACAAGTTTGCTAAGCTACGTGTTTAGTTTTCACTACAGAGTTATTCGCCATCAGCGAAGCTCTCAAATACTACTGAGCATGTCTGAAGAATAAAATTTATGCTCAGATCTGCTATAGAGCTAAGTTCAAGCCATCACACGTTATCAAGTTCTTGTCATAATTTGGTACAAGACATCCAATTGTCTTTAAGAACCCTCCGTCTGTGCCCGGGGTAGAATTGGCCCAGAGCTTGGCTCTGCTAATCGTAAAAGGCGATCCAAGAGAAAATGTCCACCTCGCAAACATCAGCTAGTAAGAGGGAGTATATACACCCCGAAACTAGAGGTGTGCTTTAACAATCCTCGTCGGGGACCTTGTCCCCTTTCCTTGACGACCCCCCGGCGACGATGACAATGACACAACGAACGATGACAATGACGATGATGACTGCGACGTGAGAAACCCCCCTTCCTCCCCTTACCCGTGCCTGGTTCTGACCAGCATAAGCCCCCTCCTCCCCACCCCCCTTAGGATAGAGTGGTGCACTATGACCTAACGGTTGACGCGTCCTTAATCCAAATAAACCAAAAAGACGTTAAATAAATTAAAAAAAAAAATCATTTTCAACTGGTTTTTTGTAGGCTGACTGAGAGAAAAAATATTTTTTTAAACAATACTCCTCGAAAATAGAGGTGAGCTCTTGAAATCGTCGTCAAGGACAACTCCTCCTTCCCCTGACGACCTCCCCATCGACGGTGACAATGACACAACGAACGATGACAAAGACGATGACGACCGCGGCGTGATAAACCCTGCTTTCTCCCCTTACCTGTAGCTGGTTTTGACCAGCATCGAACCCTCCTCCCCATATCCCTAGACTAGAGTGGTGCATTATGACCTAATGGTTGACGTCCAAATAAACAATGAAAAACATCAATCACAATAATGACTCATTTCATTTACTGTCAATATCACAGGCGACGCAATATGACCTAACCGGTTGAAGCGCCCTAGTTTCTCACTTCGTTCTTTGTTCTTTGTCATGAAAAGTTTTTGTACAGAGGTTTACAGTAACCAAACGGTTTGCGAGCCTTTAAACCATACACAATATAACGTATCGTTCTCTTAGTTCTTCTACCCCGTATTGGCGCTGCTCAGCGATGTTAATATAAATCAGGCGCGCACGGGCAAAAATATATTTCGGGACCTGTAAGTGTTATGAAAATATTTATTTATGGGTAGGTGTTCGCACCTTCGTAAGTAAAGATTAAATGATTTTCTACTATAAAGGCTGAAAGTGATCTCCTCCCCCCCAGCCCCCGCGACAAACAGCGCAAGCTGGCCTAGGGCCCACAGCTTCGTAAGACGAGTTTTAGGCACGTATCATTCGTTAGTAATGAGATTGCTAAATTATGTTATGTTACGTTCTACCAAAAGTTTTTAATTTTGTTTTTAGCAATCACCCGCCCTGGTTAACACCAGAGCCTAGAATTCTATTCGACCTATGTTGTTTTGTTTAAAACTCTACTTGCGATAGTGTATTCAAAATTAACTTTATAACAATTTGCCATTAACATCAAATGTTTACTTTGGTATTCACAGATGGCTCCAAAATTGACAACAAGGTTGGAATTGCCATTTATTGTTCCACCTTAACTGAACGTTTCAAGCTTAGCGACGTGTGTTCAGTTTTTACTGCAGAGTTATTCGCCATTTGTGAAGCTCTTAGAAACATTATAAAGTGTCGTTGTGGAGGTTACTTTTTTTGTTCAGATAGCTTAAGTTTACTTCAAGCTATAAAACCATGTATTCAATTCATCATTTGGTAAAAGGCATCCAATTCTTATTAGAAAAACTAACCTCTTAGGGTTATAATAGAGTTTTGCTGGATGACTGGACCCGTGGGCATAGAGGGAAATGAACACTCTGATCGGGCTGTTAAGGAAGCTTCCCAGCGTCGCGACGTTGATTTTAATTTAGTTTTCGTTCCAGATGTCGAGAGTGGATTCAAGCAACGATTGTTGGATTTGCGACAAGCATCTTGGGATGTGTTGCAAAATAACAAATTGCGGAGTGTGATGCCCACACTGACAAATAAAATTCGTCCTCCTACGTCTCGACTCTCACGTAGAGAAGAAGTGGTATAGTCCAGAATTCGAATAGGCCTCACACTCTAACTCACGGATATCTCTTAACCAGAGTAAAGGTTTTTCCCAGATGTGACACATGTGATGTAGTAACTTTAACCGTACATAATATGCTAGCAGAATGTACCAAATATGATGCCTTTGCGCACGCAATTTGATCTCTCCCAATCATATAAAGAACTTCTATCATATGATAACGGCGACAAACTTTCTAAATTTCTCTTTCAAATTAATCTATTTAACAAAACAATTCACGTCATTCACATTTCTTTAAATTGTTTATTTTTCATTGACATAAATAACTTTAGTTTTGCTTTTACTATCATCAGTTTTTTTGTTATATTTAGGGCCTACACTTAGGAAACAATCTAATCATCTAATACCCCATTAACTCATCTCATCATCTTTCGATTTCACAGGCGGTGCATTATGACCTTACTGGTTAAAGCGCCCTAGTTTATCACGTCGTCGTTGTATTCGGGGCCTTTTTCTACATGGCCGAGTATGACTGCTAACGTTAAAACAATTAATATCTATTAATTAAAAAATTTAAACAAATAAATACCAAAAAAATTCTAAACAAATAATCCCCGTCTTGTCCCGGGGTAAAATTTGGCCCACAGCATGGCACTGCTAATCGTACAAGGCGAGTAAAGAGATTAAATCCATCGTTTAAAAATCACCTAGTAAAAAGGAAAGAAGACTAGATAACTACACGCAACTAGAGGCGAGCTCTGGCAATCTTCGTCGGGGACACCTATTTCGTCCCTTGACGACCACCCAGACTACGATGACTATGACAAAGACGATGACGACCGTGACATGAGAACCCCTTTTTCTCCTCCTACCCGTAGCACGTTCTGAAAAGCATGGCCCTCCCTCCCCACATCCCCTAGGCTAGAGTGGCGCATCACGATTTAAATGTTCACGTGCCCTTTATCCTTATAAACTCAAAACCATCTGGGCCCGGGGTAGAATTGAGCCGAGAGCATGGTTATGCTAAACGTAAAAGGCGAGGAAAGAATTTAAATCCATCTCTTAAACAGCAGCTAGTAGGCCTAAGAAGGTGACATAATGCCCCGAAACTAGAGGAAAATTCTGGCAGTCGATGTCAGGGACATCTTCCACTTCACTTGAAGACCTCACCGACTACGACGACCACCATTCTAACAAAAACGATGAAAAATACGGTGACGATTACGACGTGGGATCCCCCTTGTTTCCACCTACCCGTAGCTGGTTCTGACCAGCATAGGACTTTCCTCCCATAATGAATCTATGACAAAACGGTTGACTCGCACTAAATCCAAATTAATTAAAAGATTTAAAATTGATAATTTTATAACCTAATATAAAAAAATAACGAACCCACAACAAATTCGATATATTATTACCTTAAAATATCACTGCTGCACAGTCTGAACTCACGGTTAAAGCGCCTTCATTCTGTCGATGTTATCATAACCAATTGCTTGTCGTTGTAAGGTGAGCCGTTCAATGTTTAGATTTTTTTAATCTCTGCCATTCTGCTGGTATAAGATATAACTATAGCCTTTTCAAATTTAACAAATTATTATACCTACCTGCCTCTGTATGGCTCTGACCAGCACGTAGCTTGCACCATACCAGCGTGTGAATACTGTTTTATTTCTATTTTACTTGTAGAATGAATCAAATATGACGTCAAGCCCAAAAATTCTATCTCTCAATCACATGAAGCACTTCTATCACTTATGACCTTACGGTTGACGCACCCTGAATCCAAATTAATAAACCAACGAAAATTTTAAAAATTATTTTTAAAATTTAAATCACAAGCATAATTTCTTAAACTGAATTTAATTCACAAAAACACATTTCATTTTTTTATCCAAATAAATATACTATTTCTTTTGCTTTTACGTTTATTTCTATAGTTTTCGATTTTTCATGAATTTGGAAAACCTTTTCCTTCCTCCTAAATCCATATTTACAAAATTACTTTCAAACATAATTCCAAATTCCATAATATTATGTGACTTACACAATCGATGCTGTAAAAGGCTCCAAATCGGTCTGCTCTCTTCAGTTATCATTCAGATCAAATTCTAATAGTATCAAATGTAATGTAAATAATTTAGATGTCAGCTTATTAAGCCTGTTGCTAGGAATTCGATACACGTTAAAGAAAGAAAGAAGAAAGAAAGAAAGAAAGAAAGAAAGAAAGAAAGAAAGAAAGAAAGAAAGAAAGAAAGAAAGAAAGAAAGAAAGAAAGAAAGAAAGAAAGATAGAAATATTATAGCCGATTATTGCAGGTTGTAGCCTCTGTAGATACAGAGAAAGTATGGGCTGTACGGCTGTACCAAGCGTTTCTGTCACCATAGTGTGTTACCCTTGTAATAAAAATACAAATTTCTTTGTTCATGTCCCCCAATGATCTGTTTTACACTGTGAGTATGCTTTGTACTTAAATATACTACTAGTTTGCGGTTATCCGAAATTTAGGGTAGGGTCGGGTATATGGGGGCAGACCTGAACGTCAAACATGTACCCGCATCATCGTATCTGCATCATGTTTAGGGTTCCGGATTAAACTCTGCTTACGAAGAAGTTAAAAAGTAGAGACAAATAATCGACGTTTCGCTGGAATTGAACCCTTTTGTTAACGAAAGGGGTACGTACCAGGAAAACGCCAAAACTCGTTCTTAGATGAGTGAGCGAGTCATGTGTTGAGAAAGAAACCGGGAACATCTGCATTTAGGTTCATTGATTATTCAAGTATATAAAAGTAGAGTTTTGAGTGAAGTTTGTATAAGGGCGTGTCAACTGTAAGGCCATAATGCGCCACTTTAGCCTGTGATAGGCTAGGGAGGAAAGAACCATGCTTGATCCAGCCTTTGGTAGGGGGAAAAATAGAATTCTACCGAGAACTCAACACTTGGCTCGCTCACTCGTCTAACATCGCCTTTGTCGTTTTCCTAGAGGGTGTACATTATTGTGTGGCTCGTTGGTTTTGTTGTTAACGTCTCTGATTCCAGTGCAGTAGTCCAGGGTTCGACTCCCACTCTAGGCAAGAGTTTTTTACTTCTAAATTAAACTTTCATCTGTTCTTGGCTTAGGAATTTGTAAACGGTGACTTTGGAGCCTTCCTAGCAATGAGGCACATAAAAAATTCTAAGGTTGTTCCGAATTAGCGCTGTTGATTCTGGGGCTGTCCGCGGGCTGAATCGTGTCCAGCTTGATTGATCGGTGTTTCATACATAAATACGCCAGTCTCTATAGTTGGTCAAAGTTCGCTCGTCGACGATGTGTTGCAATATAAATTGCGTTGTGTGATGCCCACATTGACTAATAAAATTCGTCCTCCTACGTCTCGACTCTCACGTAGAGAAGAGGTGGTAATGTCTAGAATTCGCATAGGCCACACACGTCTAACTCACGGATATCTCTTTACCAGAGAAAAGGTTATTCCCATATGTGACACATGTGATGTACATTTAACCGTACATCATATGCTAGCAGAATGTACCAAATATGATGCCTTTCGCACGCAATTTGATCTCTCCCAATCATATGAAGAACATTTATCATATGATAAAGGCGACAAACTTTTTAAATTTCTCATCCATAGTAATCAATTTAACAAAATTTAATTCACATCATACACATTTCTTTCTTTTCTTTATTTTAATTCACATACATAACTTTTATTTTGCTATTACTTTCATCATCATCAATTTATTTTGTTATTTATACACTTAGAAAACAATCTAATCATCAAACAAACCTGCATTAACTCTTCTCATTTACTTTCATTCACAGGCGGCGCAATATTACCTAACCGGTTGAAGCGCCCTAGTTTCTCACGTCGTCGTCGATAAGTCTTCGTCTGCATGGCTTGGTCGGTTTTAATCATTTCTGTGACTTAGTGGGTGTTGATATTTGGAATTAAATGCACATAACAGTCGTAATTCTATCATAATGAAGTCATATTTTCCGTATTCCGTCATAAACAAATGATTAAAATAGCAGATTGTGATAGGCGCTTGGTGGAGGTGCCGGGTAGAGTGAGAAAAGTTGAAACTCCATAAGAATAGCATTGTTGGTGGAGGTGCCGGGTCCTCACTTCTTAATTTTATTTATTTCAATTCCGGAGGGAGGTATTATTGCTGTGGTAGTTTTTATTAGTATAGCTCACGTGTCGGTGAATTAATTAAGTGCGTTTCAAACATGAAGGTCAGTGTACTATAAGCAACAAATCGCATCTCAGTACTTGTACTTGCTGTACTTATTAAACAGAGTGGACTTTCATAAACGCGTATATCATTACGATCTTAGGTACCTATACAACTATTAAAAACTACATTTGCAATTTAGTACAAGAAAACGCTTAAGTTGATGTTAGACAAGTGAGCGAGCCATGTGTTGAGTATAACTAGGAACATTCCCATTCATCCCCGTCTGGGCCCGGGGTAGAATTGGTCCAGAGCATGGCTCTGCTAATCGTAAAAGGCGATTCTAGACAAAAAGTCCACCTCGCAAACATCAGCTAGTATAAGAGCGAAGTTTATAACTCCCAGACACTAAAGGCGAGCTCCGGCAATCGTCGTCGGGGACACTTCATCCTTCTCTTGACGACCTTCCCGACGACGATGACAATGACACAACGAACGATGACAAAGACGATGATGACCGCGACGTGAGAAACCCCCCTTCCTCCCCTTACCCGTGGGCATTCCCGATTGAAGATTTTTTCCGAGCATTTCCTCAGTCGACATTACGCAGGCTAGGTATTAAGTCCTCATAAACAGCCATCAAGCATCAATTAACAATTGTCCTATCGCCAATTAACCTTGTTGACACCTGAAGAGGAACATGCATTGCACCCTGGACAGGTTTCCCACATAACAAAGTTAATATAAAATATGATAAGTGTTATAACTAACACAAACATACAAACGATCAAGTCTTAAACTTAAAATATAAACACTAAGAATACAATATAATCAGGAAACACACCATTAACTCATTTCATTTACTTTTAATATAACAGGCGGCGAAATATTATACCTAACCGGTTAAGCGCCCTAGTATAGTTTCTCATTTCGTATTTCGTAAATCGTAATATTCGTGCAGTATACAATACTATTCCTTCCCACCCCGCCTGCATTTGGGGAAGAATTGGTCCTAGGCTTGGCTCTGCTAACCGTCAAAGCAATTCAAGAGAAAAAGTCCACCTCGTAAACATCACTTAGTAGGAAGGTTAGTTTACTAGTTTTACTCCCCTAAATTAGAGGCTAGGAACAAAACAAAAACAAAACTAATTCGTTCCGAAAATAGAGGCGAGCTCTGGCCATTGTCGGCGGGGACATTTCCCCGACTACGATGACAATGAGAAAACAAATGTTGACAAAGACGATGACGACCGCGACGTCAGAACCCATCCTTTTAGTGGTTGGTTCTGATAAGCCTGAGCCCCTGCTCCAAATAACCCCTAGGCTAGAGTAACGCTTTATGACCTAACGGTTGACGCGCACATAAACCAAACTAGAGGTGAGCTTTGGCAGTCGTTGTCGGGGATCTCCCCCCATTTCCCTTGACAACATTGCCGATGACGACAACAACGACGACTTTGAGAAAAAGCAAGATAACAATAACGATGGAAACACGACTTGAGAAACTTATGCCCTGTCTGGTCCTTTGCAATTTGACCTTAATATAAACGTGCCCTGAAGCCAAAACAAACCAAATATATGAATAAATCTCAAAGTAATTGTGAGAATGGCGACAATGTTAGGTCTATTCAGTTTCCTTCTTGAAATTATTTATTTAAACAGAAATATTTCCAAAATATTAACTTTTAGAACCAAATAATTAGAAAATGAATTTAATCACTTAAGTCTTTATATTCTTATTTTATTTAAGAGGGAATGGACACATTTGACAGTTGGAAAATAGCTACTCGCTCAGCCAAGATGCATCCGACGTATATGAAACTTTGCAAATGGTTGTCAAAAAAAGCATACATGGACGACCCTGCAGTCATAAATTTTCAAAATTTTAAATCACGATTATGTCGATTTTTAAGTTCTTAACATAATCAAAATTCGTGAAAATACATTTGTCTTAAATTATTTTTCTCCCTTCTGTACCCCGGGGTAGAATTGGCCCAAAGCATGGCTCTGCTAATCGTAAAAGGCGATTCACGAGAATTCCCTTGACGACCCCCGGCGACGATGACAATGCACAACGAACGATGACAAAGACGATGACGACCGCGACGTGAGAAACACCTCTTCCTCCCTTACCCGTGGCTGGTTCTGACCAGCATGGGCTCCTCCCCCCCCCCCCTAGGTTAGAGTGGTGCATTATGACCTAAACGGTTAACGCGTCCTTAATCCAAATAAACCAAAAGAAAAAGTCCACCTCGCAAACATCAGCTAGTAAGAAAGGAGTATATTTCTCCCGAAACTAGAGGCGAGCTCTGGCAATCGTCGTCGGGGACCTTGCCCCCTTTCTTGACGACCCCCCGGCGACGATGACAATAAATAAATAAATAAATAAATAAATAAAAAACACAACGATAACACATAATACACAAAACACAACGAATGATGACCAAGACGATGACGATCGCGACGTGAGAAATCCCCCTTCCTCCCCTTACCCGTGGCTGGTTCTGACCAGCATGGACCCCTCAACCCCACCCCCCTTAGGCTAGAGTGGTGCATTATGACCTAACGGTTGACGCGTCCTTAATCCAAATAAACAAAACAATAAATTATTTTAAAACAAAATTTGGACATGTATTACTGAAGAGCCCTATATTTCCACATTTGTGACATTTGTGACACCTGTGGTGTCAGTCGGCGAAGCGGCCAACAATTTGCCAAAAACGCATGTCCTATACTCTCTTAATAAATTTGGAATACAAATTAAATAAAAAAAACAAATTCTTCTAATTAACGCTATCCTTACGTTGTTGTAAATTATTATTGGCCAGTGTTTACTCCTCCCTCACTTGACGACCGCCCCGACGACAATGATCATGACGACACGAACGACGACAACGACGATGGAGACCTCGACGTGAGAACCGCCCCTTTCCTCCCCAAATACCTGTGGCTAGTTTTGACCGCATGTGACATTATCCCCTTATCCCCTAGACAAGAGTGGCAGATAACGCTGCCGAGTTATTCGCTTTACATTGCCGTTTGTGGAGAATACCTTTTGTGTTCAGAAAGCTTGAGCTCATTTCAAGCCATAAAACTCATGTATTGAAGTCATCATATTTTGGTAAACAACCTCCAATTCAATTTAAAAACAACTGAACTCTAAGGATTCTATAATAGAGTTTTGCTGGATACCTGGACAAGTGGGCATAGAGGGAAATGAACACGCTGATCAGGCTGCTAAGGAATCTTCCCAGCGTCGCGAAGTTGATTTTAATCTAGTTCCCGTACCAGATGTCAAGAGTGGATACAAGCAACGATTGTAGGATTTGCGACAGTCATCTTGGGATGTGGTGCAAAAAACAAACTAATTGCAAACAGCAAAATGCAGGCACATCATACAAAATATGTACTCTATTTATTTCCATTCAATTAAAAAATAAATTTTATTTTGCTTTAACTGTAATCACTATACATTTCTTTTCCTATATATAACTTTTATTTTGCTATTACTTTCTTCACCTTCAATTTATTTTTTTATTTATACACTTAGAAAACAATCCAATCATCAAACATACCTGCATTAACTCTTCTAACTTTCTTTCATTGACAGGCGGCGCAATATGACCTAACCGGTTGAAGCGCCCTAGTTTCTCTCACGTCATATGACATGGTGGTATCCGCAGGAATGTAGTCATATTCTCTCAAGCATGGATCTGTCCTCCTGACATCCCGTAGTCCCGTAGTCGTCGAAGATCCCTCTTCCACCCCATAACGACTTATCCGACGACAACGACTATGACAAAACGAGCGTTGGCAGAGATAATGAAAACCGATACGTGAAAACTCTGCTTTCCTCCCCTCTTTTCGTGGCTGGTATGACCAGCATGTGATTTTATTACGACCGCGACGTGAGAACCCCCCTTTCCGCCCCTTACCCGTGGCTTGTTCTGACCAGCATGGGCTCCTCCTTCCCCCTACCCCCTACCCACAATGCTAGAGAGGTGCATTGTGACCTAACGGTGGACGCGTCCTTAATCCAAATAAAGCAATAAACAAACCTGCCTAGAACGTCTAGGCTAGATTGGAGTAAAAAGACCTAACGAATAAACTCCAAACCTAAAACTATTCGCCTATTCCTTGTAACAGCCCCGCCTGGATCAGACAACACGCGGTGACGTTATGCAATTAAATATCTCACTGATAATGGTTTGTTTAGTGGTCAATGACAACACGCACGATGAAAGTTTGCGATTCATGCCCCTCCACAAGTGTCTGACTAGAAGCGGGTAGTACAATGTGCTGTCTGTCCAGGGCTGTTTAAGAGGATTAAATCCTTTAAACTTCCGTCGGGATTAAGCGACTTGACGGGATTTAATCCTGTGTCCTCCCAAATCAGAATGACTTGCTTAACGCTCGAGCCAGCACTGTAGCTCGTCCGTCTGGTTTTCCCGGTTTCCCCGTCTGAGCCCGGGGTACAGCACGGCTCTGCTGATCGTACAAGGCGATTCAAGAGGAAACGTCGATCTCGCAAAGATCAGCTAGTAAGGCCGCCATATTGTATTGTATTTAAAAGCCTCGTTTAGTTCATATACATTAATATTTAAAATATATAAAATACTGAACATTTGAGTTGTCATTAATTTATAAAAGTTTTCAAAACACTAAAACTATAATTAAAAAATAACTAAGAGAGTGTTCATGCAGAATCGGCAAAAAACCTTTATAAAACTGCGTGCTTTGGGAGAGTCGATCTAAATTGCTCTACAGAATAATAACATTTATCTAAAAGCATGGCTTTGAGTTATTTCTTAAAACGAGTACAATCTTTGATATTCCTTATTTGAAACGGTACAGAATTGTAAAGGTTTGTGCCCGACATTGCAAGCCCTTTTTGTCTCATTGATAGCTTACACTTTGGTGCCCTTAGTTATTCCTTATTCCTAGTATTTAAATATGAAATCTGAATTACTAGTAAATAGGTGAAGATTTTTGTGAACAAAAATTACTATTTCATAAATGTATACACAGGGCATGGGTAAAATGCATAGTCGTTTGAACAGAGGTCTGCAACTAGTCCGGTAGCCAGACTTAGTTATTGATCTTATGGCTTTCTTCTGTAAAATAAATATTTTGTTGCTGTCAGTTAAATCCCCCCAAAGAGCAATTCCAGTCATTACTGCGTGAAAGTATGAAAAATACATCGGTCTTAAAGAGGTGTCATTTACCATTCGGTTGAGTTTTTTTTATTATAAAACATGCAGTTGCTAGTTTAGGTGTAAGTTTTTTAATATGCAATTTCCAGCTTATGTTACTATCTAAAAGCAATCCTAGAAAATTTGCATCTTTTGATACTGGAATTTTGTCCGAGGCGTCCGTTCCATCATTAAACATGTTAATATCTACTAAAAATTCGCTTTTGTTCGTATGAATGTTAACCAGTACCGTTTTCGCGTTATTGAGAGAAAGATCATTAACTTTAAACCACTCGTCATTTTCTTTAGTAGAACTGTTGGCTGATCGTTCCAGTACTTCCCTCTCTGCATGAGCTAAGACACGACTTCTGTCATCCGCGAATTGGACTAAAAGCCCCGAAGACACATTTAATGGTAAATCGTTTGTATGCAAATTAAACATTATTGGTCCTTAAATGGACCCCTGAGGAACTCCTGTCTTTATTGTGCACCAATCTGACCACACTGTTTCTTCCACATTCGCCTCCTTATTATGGTAGCTAATATCGACACACTGTTGTCTGTCAGCCAAATAAGACTGAAACCATTTCTGTGTAACACCACGTATACCATAAAAGTCCATTTTTAGAAGAAGTGTCACATGATTGATAGTATCAAAAGCTTTCGAAAGGTCAAAGAAAAGCCCGAGGACTTTCTCGCCTTTATCCAGAGATTTTAAAATTTCCTCTGTCAAAGAAAAAGCAGCTGTGAGTGTAGATCTGCCTTTCATGAAACCATTTTGATTGGGGTTAATTATTTTATTTGTGTTTAGAAAACTATACAGCCTCTTATGCATTACTTTTTCTAGCACTTTAGAAAAAATTGGAAGGATCGATATAGGTCTATAATTTTTTGCACAAGTTTTGTCACCTTTTTAAAAATAGGAATGGTTCTCGTGTATCTAAACCACTTTGGAAACAACCCTGTCTGCAAAGAATTGTTGCATATTACTGTTAGAGGAAGAGCAACGAACTTGGCCACACGTTTAACTACCATTTGATTAATTCCGAAAATATCGACTGTGCTCGTGCTTTTCATATTTTTAATTATTTCTTCAACTTCTATCAACGACGTCGGTTTAAGAAACATTGATTTACTACAGCGTACAGTTGAGGCCCTTAATTTATTTAATGCATGCTCAGTATTTATTGCACTTGTCAAAATATGATTATTTCCTGCAACTTATATATAGTTCTTATTTAAGATGTTTGTTTGTGGCGTTTTGACTAAACGACCATCCGAACACAAGCTTATATTATGCTTAGGAGGTGATTGTCTACCCGATTCCTCACATATAATAATTCCACGCAGTATTAACTTTATTGTGTGATTTTTTTTATTTGTTCATCTAAGTACATTTTCTTAGCTTGCCGTTTAACCCTTTGAAATATTTGCTTATATGTGTAAAACAGTTCTGTTGCTTCGTCTGTCGGTGCTAATTTGTGTATATTATATAGTCTGTTCATAGTACGGCTGGACGTAATAACCCCTTTAGTTATCCACCTCGAATCATGCTTTTTTACTGGTCTATTTTGTTTAAGTGAAAATGCTTGATTTAAATGGAAAGTAAAAGTTTTAATAAGCTTTTCAGCCTGCGTTTCTAGACATGTCGTATTTACTACATCGTCCCAAGTTTCATTCGCTAGCAAGTGAATAAAATCTGCATAGTTTCTTTCGCTATAAATGCGAACTTTTTTTGACACTTCGTTATGAGATGCCCGATTTATATTATTTGGTAGAGGTATGCTAGCAACTATGACATTATGATCCGAAAAATATACCGTCAAATTTTGTACTGCACAGTTTTCCTGCGGAACACTAGTGAAAATATTATCTATTAAAGTTTCAGAATGCGAAGTACATCTCGTTGGTGAAATAACGAGTGGTTTCAGGTTAAAAGTTTCAAGTAAAGTAACAAATTCATATTTCTTATTACTTTCTATTAGCAAATTTTTATTAGTATCTCCACATAAAATAATTGACATATTATTGCGTATAAGTTTGTTAAAGATATTTTCTAATTTTAAGAGAAAAGTTATCATTTCACCATCCGGTGTGCGGTAAATCGACACAATGACGTAATTTAGGCCCGGGAATTCAACCGCTATACATTCAAAATGTTTGTCAGTCGATTCTGTATTCAGATCCTCTCTTATTAGCGCATTGGAATATAATTCATTTTTTATGTACATACAGACACCTCCCCTTTGTACTACATCTCTACAGTAACCGATAGGGGTTGCGTAACCATTAAGTGTCGCTGTCCCAAGTTCGCCCTCGCGTAACCAATGCTCCTGAATGCATACGACATCAGGTTTATCTTTTAATTCTTTGATAAAAATTTCTAAATCCGGAATGCAATTTCCCAAGCTTTGAATATTTACATTAAAAATATTAAAATGATTTTTTGACGCTTCATTCTTTTTACTTAGCATAACTTTTTTGTCTCCCCTTGAAATTAAGCGTTTCCCGAATGGGTCTTTCCTAGAGTGTCATACACATTTTGCATAAAAAATTGGCCTAGGTATATGCCGCCTCTGTAATTAAGATGTAAACCATCTCTGGCAGCCTCATTATGCGAAACACACATGTTCGGGTCAACATACTTAACTTTGTTTTGGCTACACACCCATCATATGCTGTCATTGACCTTGTCAATGGTTTCGTCTCTAATGTCATCTCTGTAGATGACTCCGCTCACAATATGGACCGAATGTTGGTATTTTTCCCTGCCCGATCTTAGCAGTTCATCCCTCTGGACCATGACGTGTCTTTCATGCTTTGCCTTGAACCCAACATTATTCGTGCCTGCGTGAATTACGATAACTTTAGGTTCACTCCCTACTTCTCGTCTCTGTATAATGTTACTTAATTCACTAACTCGAACTCCCGTATACACTCCTACTTCACACCCCTTTGCTTCACAAACTTTGCTTGCCACTTTAATCATAGAGTCCCCCAAGATAAGCACTTCTCCTTTACTTACTGTATAGGCCCTTCCATAACGTCTTGCCGCGAATTCATTGGGTCATTGTATTTACCATCGACGTGTTGTGATAGAATCCTCTTGTATTTTCCTTCATTTTCTTCCATTGTAGTTTGCCTATAATTTTGACGGTAATCTCGTTCAGGATCTGAGGTGTCCTTGGTTATCACATAATCGTTGAGTTCTCCATCTGTATTGTCCCCGTCTGGGCCCGGGGTAGAATAGGCCCAGAGCATGGCTCTGCTAATCGTAAAAGGCGATTCAAGAGAAAAAGTCCACCTCGCAAACATCAGCTAGTAAAAGCGGAGTATCTTACTCCCCAAACTAGAGGCGAGCTCTGGCAATCGTCGTCGGGGACTTTGCCCCCTTCCCTTGACGACCCCCCGGCGACGATGACAATGACACAACGAACGATGACAAAGACGATGACGACCGCGACGTGAGAAACCCCCCTTCCTCCCCTTACCCGTGGCTGGTTCTGACCAGCATGGGCTCCTCCTCCCCACCCCCCTTAGGCTAGAGTGGTGCATTATGACCTAACGGTTGACGCGTCCGTAATCCAAATAAACCAATCCATCTGTATTGAGATTTATTTCGCTGCGCTCCTGAGCCCTGCGCATCTCAGCCTCTAGATTGTTTACCTTGTCCTTCAGTAGTTGGTTATTTTCTCTACATTGGTCCAACAGCTCCTTTAGTATCGTAATTTCTCGTACGAGATGATTATTTCTAATTTTAATTTCCATTACCTCTAAATCTTCGAATTCATCAGTAGGCCTACCCGTTAGAGAGCACTTGTCCATGCCGTCACTACCGCAGACCTCACATATCCACTCGCTAATGTCATCACCATTACTTAATGACTTGTCTCCCTTTATACTTGCACTGCACTTTGAAAAACACTTGTGATGCACCCGCCGCTCACAGTACGTACATTTTAAGCCGTTCACCACTTTTCTCGAACACTTAGAACATTTAAAATCCATATTAATTCCGGAGTCAAATGTAGCGTTGCCTCTGGCTGCCGCCATACTATTCAGATACTTGCAGCAACGGCAAGGCATGTTTGGAACAACTAACAACTAATTTTGAATTGCGTAACTTGGAGTTTTACCTTCAATGATGCTTTTAGTTTGTAATTTGTATGCATTTTATTGTTTAATGATACTATTTTCTGATAAATTGATTCTTTCCTTATTTTGCTACGCTTTAAAATGTATTTAATTTTAATTTATATGCTATAAAATAATTAACCAATAATACAAACGGGAATGATATTGATAATAAGAACTGTTAAAAATAATAAATCTCAAATATCCCCTGCGAACGTCTTGCGTGTGTTGGAATTCTGCTGTTGTAACGGTTAAAGTAAATACGTGATCAAATTATCGAAATGCATGAAAAAATGTCACAGGGAACGATATTTCGTTTGTATTTCCTGAGTGTTGATTACATGTGTCTGTTTCCTACTGACTTGCTTTAACTAATTTGAATCTCAATGATGCGTAACTCTTTCTTTAAATTTTTTGTAAATGTCGTCACCCTAGTACTTATTTGGGTCATATCCCATTTTGTTTTTTTTAGCTAAACATTTAGTTTGAGTGTTATAGTTGCAAGAGCTCATTGTAATTATACTAGGAAAACTCCAAAGTCGTTGTGAAACGAGTGAGTGAGTCATGTGTTAAAAACCCGGAAACGTTCCCTTTCCTCCTCCTACCTAAGGCCTCCCTAGCCTATCATAGGCTAGAGTGGCGCATTATGGCCTAACAGTTGACCCCCGTCTGGGCCCGGGGTAGAATTGGCCCAGAGCATGGCTCTGCTGATCGTACAAGGCGATTCAAGAGAAAAAGTCCACCTTGCAAACATCAGCTAGCAAGAAGGGTAGTATATAACTCCCCGAATCTAGAGGCGAGCTCTGGCAATCGTCGCCGGGGACCTTGCCCCCTTCCCTTGACGACCCCTCGGCGACGATGACAAAGACAATGACACCACGAACAATGACAAAGACAATGACGACCGCGACGTGAGAAACCCCCCCTCCCCCCCTTTCCCGGGGCGTGGTTCTGACCAGCATGGGCCCCTTTTCCCCCCCCCCCCCCCCCCTTAGGTTAGAGTGGTGCATTATGACCTAACGGTTGACGCGTCCTTAATCCAAAAAATAAACAGCCTTACAGTTGACGCGCCCTTATACCAACTAGACTCAAAACCCTATTAATTATACCTATATAATAATTATTATCATCAAAATTAAATACAAATGTTCCCGGGCAGGGGCGCCGTTTATGTGGGTGCTCAGGGGCTGAAGCACCCCTCAGATTGTTTGGAGGGGTGCACAGCACCCCTCCAAAAATCCTGACTAAAATAAAAGTTAGGCCTATAACTATCTTAGTTTTAAGGTATTAAAAAAAAAATGTTTCTATTTTTCACTTGGAAGCAATCAAAAGGATTAAAATAATGTTTTTGCATTTTGAAATATTTTTGCAACTTTAATGGTAATCACTATTGAAGTAACAAAACAATATCCACTGTTTCTTGCAGTCAGCTGCAACACGTGAGGGGGCGGGGGGTCTTTGTTTGTTGCTCTGCCATACCCTGACCGCGAGCGCGAGTGATAGTAATGAGCGCGCATTGTCTTCTGCGCATTCGATCCTTCCCTACCTTCACCCCTTCGATTGTACCTGTCAAGACTTGTGCGTTTACTAATAACGTTATATTATTAAACAAGTATGGTTAATCGCATTGTGATTGTTAATTGTGCTTATGAGTACACATGCCCTTCTCCACTTCCATATGCTCCAACCGGAATCCCCACCAAAAGAGTGGCCATGCTCGACACTCGACAGTGCTCGCGCTGAGAACTGATATGCTCTAGTCAAACGTCAAACTCACTTGAGTCATGCAGGAAGGCTCATGTTTGTTGGACGCGATCGCGAACGTAATGATATGCATTCGATGGTTGTAACATGGTCTATCTCGCACTTCCATATTTTTTTTACGGTTTTCTAGTTTTTACTGTAAAAAATTGCATTATTTTGGTAACATGATGATCTATCTCGTTAGTGTTCCAATTCTCTTGTTGGTAGTTTTCTAGTTTTTGTGGTAGGCCTACAAAGACTAAAGTATTTCGGTATTGCATCCAGCCCCCTATTTTTGTCTAAAACTCACTAAATGCACTCAAAAAACGTGATTTTCTAAATTTTCGCCTGCCCCTAATGTTGGGGTGCTCCGCCCCCCAAACCCCCCGCGCTTGGTCCTTTCTCCACGAAGTTGAGCACCCCTCGGAATTTTCAAAATCCGGTGCCCCTGTTCCCGGGTACTCAACACATGGCTCACTCACTCGTCTATCTTTCAACGAGTTTGGCGTTTCCCTATACTATAATCATTGCACACACATTTGTGGTCACAGACCCTTGTTCAACAGATACACCCCAGGCTAAATGGAACGGCCAGCAAGTTTATGACTCCAAGACTTAGGACGTGTCTGAACCATGTTCTCAGTCTCAGTCTCATTCTCAGTGTCTCATTCTCATTCTCAATGTCGCCGATGTCGGTCTCATTACTAGAAGTGTAACTTTCGGTGGTTTCTCGATGGGAGTATCAACAATGCTATCAACATCAAAACAAACAGACGAACAGCCGTGGAGTTGACACATGCAGGTGGCCGACTGATTACGATCTTAACAGTACTTTTAAGTGTTTACATAACGTTTCCTTATCAAATTTGACTCTGTACTATTAATTACTATATTATTTATTACATTTAATAACTTATCTAGTTACTCAACGTGATTTGGAAGTGTTTTAGTTCGATCGTCTCCCGAGGCCGCCATTTTGTTAGTAATAAGAATGAAAACGAGTGTGGTTATTTCGTTACTAGGTTTCATTCCCGTTCTCAGTCTCGACCCTTCGTAAGCTTACATTGCTTCTGACGTCACCGATTATTGATGACGTAAAACTGAGAATGAGAATGAGACTGAGCCACGTTTTTCAAGCAATCCGACACGTCCTTAGTATAGATACTTCCCCAGCGTCAATGTAGGCTTTTTAAAAATTGAAGACAATTTAGGCCTATAGACGAACAGAGAAAATTGTTTTTAGTTTATTTGGTTTCAGGGCGCGTCAACCGTTCGGTTATAATGCGCCACTCTAGCCTTTGGGATATAGGGGGGAAAAATTTCCTATGTTGGTCAGAACCAGCCACGAGTATATGTAAAAAAAAAATGGGGGGTTCTCACGTCGTGGTCTTCATCGTCTTTGGCATCGTTCGTGTTATCATGGTCGTCATAGAGAAATAACCATGGTCGTCGTCGTCGAGGAGGTCGTCAGGGAAGGGGTAGAGGTCCCCGACGACGACTGCCAAGGTCGCATCTTTTCGGGGAGTAATATATATTCTCTTTTATACTTACCAGCTGATGTTGCGAGACTCTTTCCTCGTCTTTTACGATTAGCAGAGCTATGCTCTGTGCCAAATGCACGACCATACGGCTTAGGCCTACGTAAAGTGTACAAATTCATGCGTAGAATTTAGGGGCGTATGTTAGGATAAAGTAGGTGGTCTATAGTCTACAATTTTAATTATACCTTTTATACGGCGTAATACTGCGTAGGCCTATAAAACTGCGGTATTGCACTGTTTCTTGTGGATGGTCATCATTTTTAATAAGTTGATAAATCTAAACAATAATATTTGACATTACCTTTGAGAATGACATATTGACCCCCCCCAAAAACAAATGATAAGACACCGACTTTGAGATATTTAAACTGATAGCGACTGTATCTGAATTGCTTTTATATCGCAGGCTGTGGCTTATTTTACAAATGGTAAATCTAAACAAATGCTATCGATATTTTTTTTTAATCACATTTTATTTATTGTAAGTTAAAATCGCAATGGATCTAGCTGATTTTGTTAGCAGTTCTCAGTTAACTCTTACCGGATGTCTTTTTAAAATTTCAGCGCAATCTGTTCAGCGATTCGGCTGATTTTTTACGTAAACATACACGTACAGAAAAACAGAATGAGCGCCGTTTGAGTTGAATGGAGACCACTCAGTCGCTTCGCTCCCTCGTTTAATTAAACACTTGTTTTAGCGAGCAAATTTTCGTACAACATGCGTGGGATGAAGTATCAGAATTTCACTTCATGTAATCTCATCGTTTATAAAAAAAACATTTTGGAAAAACTAAAACTAAACAAGAGGTAAAAAAAAACAAGCTTATGCCCTTCTACATTTTCGCACACTTAATTAATACGTGAATTCACTTTGCCCCGTGACTACATCCTTGCAAAGCGTGCCAAAGTATTTGCAATTGTTTAAAATGTAAAAGGTGTCTTGAGTGTGTAGCGCACCGCGACTTTGCTCGTTCGTTCTGGAAGGACATTTTGAGAGAATGTGTATTTATTGTCTCGATTTCATTGGTCGAGGAACGTCTCCGTATGGAAATCAATCCCCCCTCCCCCTAACGAAGAAGACGTTTTTAAATTAACCGTCTTGGTGGCCTAGGGGTGAAGTATCCGACCGGCAATCGAAAGATCCGGGTTTGAGACCCGGCTCAAATGGATTTTGTAATTTCTGCATTGGATTCCAAATTAATTTAATAATTTATTTTAATGGCAGTAAATAGCTTGAATTTTTTACAAAGAATTTACTCAACTTAATATTGCATATATTATTGTCTAACTTGAACATTTGGAATTCAATATTACAAAACAACTTGCACTTTTTATAAGTCAATTAAAATAACAGTAAACTGAAATTTAAAAAAAGTTATTTTTTTAAATAAAGTTCCCAAACATAGGTAATTACCTGATTTAGGTAAAGCTGGAATGCCCGATGTATGGAACACTTTAGTTAATCAAGCAGCTGTGAATCATTCAGGTGATAAGTTATTCGTTTTAAGTTTTCGGCTCCAAGCGTTTACCTATTACTCATAAAAACTTTAGGAAATCTTCCGAAAGGGCTGATGGTGAGCCGTTGATGGTATAGACACATCGATCTCCCGAATCAATGTACCGGTACAACGGTGTGCATAGCCTTAGAAAGCAATAGTTAGTAAAAGATAAAGTAAGATGGGTGAATTTTGCGTTTTAAATTGAGATACTAAATTTGCTTGTTGTAATATTTAAAAACTCTACAAAATGCAATTGTTTACTTTAAATGAGGTTGACACAATATTTTATTTATTGGTGATAAATTTGGGTTATTTTTTTGTTTAAAATTAACTTGTAAACATCCATTTCAAAGGCAAATAAACCTCATCATCATTAATTTTTCTCCTTTTACCTCATTAAAATTGGGAGTAATACTAGAAAAACGCTAAAGTCCCGTCGCGTTGATGGATGAGCTTCTTTGTAAGTTTTTAGTTTGCGTGGGATCTATTTACTTATCAAGTGCCTTTTGACCGCCTTGTTAGTGATTGTTGTCAATTCTTTTATTGTTACTTGTAAATTGTTATTATAAACTTAAAAAAAACTCTTATTTAAACTTATTCTATAGATACTGGCTAACTTTTTCAATTTTTTTATTTCAAAAACCCAAACATCCCCATTACCTTAGTGTACATGTGAAATATTGAACGTTGTAGCCCCACCCGTTTGGTCAGAATCGGCCCAAATGCCACGAAAATATCGCGAAAAGAATCGTAAAAGTACGATATTCATGAGAAATTTTTTCTTCGATTGTGCCAAAAACAATCACCTCTAAGTTTAGAGATTTCGAAGGTCCCCCCCCCCCAATTTTCATTAAGATCGGATATGTCGTTTGCCTTGTAGAGAGTTAACAAACAGACAGAGAGAGAAAAAAAAAACACCCGAGCTAAATTTTTTGGGGGTCAGTGAAATTGAAGTCTTCGCTTCGCTCATCCAATGATCAATTTGCTACAAAAAAATAATGTTGAAGCATTAATGTGCTCCAAAATACTAAATTTGAGAATCAAGCAGATAAATTGTTGGTTTCAAAGGCTACTAAAACTCATCTCTAGTAATTTATAATTATTTGGAAAGATTATTGGAAAGATGCAAAAAAAAAAAAAAAAAAGTCATCCGGTCTGAGGTGCTCAATTACAACAGAGCTGATTGGGAACTTCTATCTAGACTGTTTACACACCATCCTCCTTGCAACTGGAATAGTTGGGATATTGATAATGCGTGGAATTGCTGGGTAGGTATTTTCTGGGATTGTGTCAACTCGGCAAATCCCAGATCAAAATTAACTCCAAACGTAGGCATCCATGGATTACTAACAAGTTAATTAAAGATATCAGACGACGTGACTCTATATTTCGTAAGTAGTGAGAGCTGTAGAGGGGAAAAAACACTAGAATATTGCAAATCCGGATACCAGCGCGAAATTTGGCATGGGGGTAGATAAAAATATCAGAACTAAAAATCCGCAGGGAGGCAAGCGATATCCCACCCCTAACACGATCATCGATCATTGGTTAAATTCACTTGAATGTACTTATGTCACACAGGTGACTGATTGCATTAGATTGGGCAAAAAATTGACCAAGTCCCTCACAAAAAATTTATAGCAAAATTAAATGGATTTAAAGTTCTACACAGCTCTTTTCTTTCCGATAGGAAACAATTTGTAGTTTTTAATGGTTCTCGATCTGTAGAAGCTCATATATTTTCTTCTGGGGGGGCCAAAAGGGTCGGTTTATAGGGGAATTTGCATAACATTGTTTTTATGGTTCTACTTGGGTAAGGCCACCTTCCTTTACACAAAAATATCTTATTTTCATGATTTTGAGAATATTTTCATTTATAAAATAGGGTGAAAGTTTCCTACATATTTAGGCGGAAAAAACAAGTCGTACGTCACCAGCCTTCATGATACCAATCAAGAATCAACCAATCACTCAACGATATATCAAGTTACTCGCTTTCGGAGATTATCTGGGCTGTACATAACTCATTTTGACATCTAGTTTGTTCTAATATGCTTAATATTTTATTTTTTACATTTAGTAATATCACAATGTAAGCTTTAACCGCATTGTTGGATGAGCGTAGCGAGTGAAGCGAAGATTCCATTTCACTACACTGGAGAAAAAAATCCGGAATGTTTTTTTTTTTTGTATTTTTGTCTGTTTGTTAACACGATTCCGGCTTAACCGATAGGCCTACTACAATTGCGATGAAGTTTTGTAAAGGCCTTCGAAATTTTTGAACTTAGAACTGCCACGTTTTTGAGCGCAATTGAAAAATTATTTCTCATGAAAACCGCAATTTTACGATTTTTTTCGATTTAAAAAAAAATTCTTCGACTTATAACACCTACATGCTTAATCCGATTTTAATAATTTTTTTACAGAACCTTAATTTTATGAATTAAGATATTCGTGTAAAATTTGAGCGCAAATAAGAAGTTATTTCTCATAAAAATCGAAATTTTACGTTTTTTTTTAAAAAAAAAAACAGTTCTTTGACTTATGACACCTACATGCTTTATCATATTGTAATTATTTTTTTACAGAACCTTAATTTTATAAATGTATATATTCGTGTTAAATTTGTGCGCAATCAAATAATTATTTCTTATAAAAATCGCAATTTTACGATTTTTTTTTCTTTTTTAAAAAATTACGATTAATTTTGAAAATTTAAAATTTAAGTTAATTTTGTATATATTTAATGAAATAAAAAAAATCACCTCAATAATGATTTTTCCACAAAAAAACAGAAATCCGATAACACAATGGCAGTCAAAAAGCATACGCTCATCCAACAACGCGCCTGAAAAAGCGTTTGCAAAGCTTCCGAGTAATTGATAATTGGATGAGCGTAGCGAGCGATGCGAAGATTTCATTCTACTACTCTCGAGAAAAAAATCCGGAATGTTTTTTTTTCTTCTTCTTTTTTTGGTATTTTTGAGTGTCTGTTAACACGATTCCGGCTAAACCGACAATCCAATTGCGATGAAATTTTTTTGGAGGCCTTCGAAATCTCTGAACTTAGAACTGCACGGTTCGAAAAATTTTTCAAAAAATTGTTTCTCTTGAAAATCTCAATTTTTACAGATTTTTTTTTTATTTTTAAAATATTTCTTCGACTTATAACACCTACATGCTTTATCCAATTGTAATGATTTTTTTACAGAATCTTAATTTTATGAATTAAATATATTCGTGTGAAATTTTTAACGTAATCGAAAAATTATTTCTCATGAAAATCTCTATTTACGCTTTTTTTGTTTTTAAAACATTACGTCATCCAAGAAAATCGCCTGAAAAAGCGTTTGCGAAGTTCCTTGTAGCATTTTAAGTTTTTATGTTTGTTTTTTTGGTAAATTGAGTAAACATAGCTAAAGGTTCAGTTTATTTAGTAAAAATGAATTCACTGGGCCTTTATGACCTGTAATCTAGTCTTCTTTAAATTGACTAAAATGTTATGAATAACACACTATACAGCCCTAGATTAGGCCTAATATCAGTAACCGGTAGCCATTTTCCCATGCAAAATAGCATGCAGTGCTCAAGAAGAAATTCATTTAATTCTTTTAGCATTATATCAGCATAAAATAAATTTTTGATGTCAATAAATAAAAAAGTAAACTTAAAAAACAATTAAAACACTAATAATGCAAAAAAGCTGGTTTTTCATACATTTCAGTGAAACAAAAACCCCTTAAACAAATTTCGCTCATCCATCAACGCGCCTGAAAAAAGCGTTTGCGAAGCTTCTAAGTAAAACACAATGTTGATAAAAAACTTTGGTAGAAGAAGGGAATTTCGTTATTTATCTAGGGCCGGCCGTGTTCGTATGAGGGCCGGTGACGTAGGCAACCGTTTCAAAATAAATGTGCGGGCAATTTTAAAGGTCAAACTTTGACCCCCAATAGATATTGAACGAATAACTTTAAAAAAACCTAAAAATTAACTTTATATAATTTATAGAAGAATATCTATATATTGCAGATACTTTTACCCCTATCTGGAACTTATGCAAATTCCCTATTATTTGGAATACAATCGAATAACTATAACTAAAACATTATTTTATAAATTTTTCAATAGTCTATGGGTTAGCGATGGGGGGGGGGGGGTAATACTCCGCCATCTCCTGAATTTCAGGATTCTGACAAGAACTACCACCATGTCCCTGGGTTTTAATTTTACAAGTTCGGTGCTTTTGGCATTACTCTTCCTGCAGTTCAGATATGTGTTACCACGTGCTCCTGTCAATGTCAACACCAGCCTGGCAACCCAAGTAGCACAGAAAATGTGTGCGCTTATGGGCCATCAGCGGCAAAGTGATGGCAAAGTTTTGCGTTGATGGGCCGCCTATGGCCCATAAGCACACACCCGACAGGCGGCGAACAGTAGGCGGCCCTCCTATGGCCATAAGCACACAGCCGACTGGCGGCGAACAGTAGGCAGCCCTCCTATGGCCCATAAGCCCCACAACCGACAGGCGGCGAAACAGTAGGCGGCCCGCCTATGGCCTAAGCACACAAACCGAACAGGCGGCGAACAGTAGGCGGCCCGCCTATGGCCCATAAGCACACAACCGACGGAGATCTAATGAGAGATATAACACATTTGATGATGGTTTAAAAAGGAATAATTTTTAATTGTCAATTTAGTCATGTTACGCAAATTTCATTCTCGCTCTTCTTCGTCAATTAAGGTGCCCACAGGCGTTAAGCATAATCTTGGAGATGAAACGGACATGGGTGAGGGGTTTGCGGGAGAGACGTGTTGGAGGAGGGCCTAGAAGTTCCGCTAAAAATATTTTAATTTGTCCCTCCAATAGCGAGCCGTATATTTAGGGACGAGGAAAGTGGGATCTGTTTGTACTGCAGAAAGGTTGAGAGGACGCGGGATGCGCTCACACATTGCCCAAGGTCGCACTAAGATCAAATATCTCCATTCACGAGCTGGCGTAAAATGACGTGTCGTCCGTCAAGTATAAAGAAGTGTTTACATTCTCACTTTTTGTATGAGTGTTACGAACCCATCACATAATGAGAGGAAAACCAAAAAATTCAATTAATGTTTAGTTTTTTGTCTCTAGGGCAATGTCATTATTCTATGGAATGAGGGTTTGCAAATAAAGAACATTACGCAACATCTGAAATAAGTATAATGTTATTATTATTCTGAATACAGGCTAGACCATCAACAAAAAAATTTATTGTCAGTAAAATGGGGACGCGACTTGGGTTCAAATCCAGAACAATCTGGTCACAGGATACACACCACTCAACTGCTATAAACCTGGGCACCCGGGTAAGATCCCCGGTCAGGACACAAGTTTTATAGCCTTTTTATTGCTATCACTGCATTATTATAATATGCTAGCATACGATACTACAATAATAATCAGTACAAACGTAATAATAATCAGGACAGGTTGTGACGGGATCAGAACCCGAGACCTCCCGAATCAGTCAAGCCTTTGAGCCAACACTTGTCAGTATATACATACATTGGGTAACTTGCCCTTTTTTTCGCGGAGCGAACATTGTTGTATCCTCCAAAATCAATGGTCAGCACAAACTAGTGAAAGGGATATGTAGGTACACTGGTACAGTGTAGTCAGTGGTATCATCCAAAAATAATTTATGGGTATACGCTCTTTCCTGGGTAACGAGCACGTTTGGGAACAATGGGGGGTCTGAGGGGGTTGGCCCCCCATTTGATACGGGTGCGAAGCGCACACCCCCGGAAAAAAATCGATTCTAAGTGTGATAGGAGAAATTTTGACAATTTTGTTTTACAAAAACCTAAAAAATATATGAAAAAATTGCAAAATAAGAAAAAAGTATAAAACTTTATATAATATCTAAGAAAAAAATTAATTTCAAATAAAAGTTGCGCTCCCCTCGCCCCCCCCTCTGACCAATTCGCCCTCCGTAGTTACGCACTGATTATATGTAAGTAGTGTAAAAAAGAAAAATAGTTTAGGTACTTCACAGTCACGCAGCACGCAGCACATCAGTCTTATATGTTTTCATTAACCGGTGTTAAAAAACCTTATTTATTATGTGCATCGATGCTAGGACGACTCCAAGCCCAAAGTCACCGTTACACATTCCTAAGAACTGATGGACTCGAACCCACATCAGAACTCTAAATAAATCTGCCTACAGGGGAAAATCAAACCCCTGGACCTTCTGCATTGGAAGCAGAGCCTCTAACCCACGACCAAAGAGTTCATATTTTTACGTATGTTAGAAACCAATACAGAAAAACTTGTAATGAATACAATTGAAAACAGTGTTTTTAACTACTAATTGGGTTTTAATATGATAGGCTAGTCGCGTTGAGGGATGCTCCCCGCTCTTTTTTAGTTTATCGAGAACGATTCTCTAATGTTTATTTTGAGTTTTGAGACTCGAAATGCAGGGTTTATGATAGAGATAATGTCTCACTCTTACCCAACCCAACCCAATGTGACAGATAGCGGGTGGATCCTATGTGGAGTGAGTGTGTCACACGCGTTTTCTCGCTTACGTCCAGTGTGTGCGTTCACTTTCGCCGACAAAGACCAGGAAAATTGCATGCGATGTGGGTGTGGGGGGGGGAGGGGGCGATGTGTTATGAAAAGTGAATCAAGGGCAAAGCAAAGCATTTTAGTTTCAGAAGTGTTTGTATTATTTTGTGTTGAAGTTCAACCGTTTGGCCAAAAACGCTGGCCAATTGAAATTGTTCGGATTGTCGATATGCTTACTATCATCCCTTTTTACCAATATTTTTTCCCAGAAATTATTTTGGTACTCAAACAAATGAATGGTGGCCCTGTAAAACAGACCACCCACTCAAGACACCAAAATTGAGCCCAAGGGATTCATTAAAAATCAAATTAGATATCAAATAATTGTATACTTTTTTTTACTGATACACACATGTAACAAATCCCAAACCTAAGTGATCATTTTACCTCCCCTTTCCCCAAATCAGCTAGAGATTCAGTGGCCCTTGCACTAAAAAGGTATAATACGGTTTATAATATCGAAAATATTGTGTGATATTATCACCTGAATAATTAAAGGGATTTCTCAGTTTAAGTTGCAACAGATTTTTTTATTATTTGGGAAAGGGGCGTCAACCGTTTGGGCATAACTTCATAACACATGATTTTGAAACTTTGTTTTGTTTGTAGTAGGTAGTATAGTAGTAGGTTTTTCAGTGGCGTATCCAAGGGGGCCGAGGGGGGGTTATGGGGTTGAAGCCCCCCCATTTTCCCCCCAAAAAAACAAAAACGAGTGTAACGATTGAAGAAAATATAAAAGGGGGGAGCAACCAACTATGATATTTACATAGGTAATTACAATTACTTACAAAGTCGACTTTGCACAATAAGAAATTTTATGATTCGCATAGCACTTTAGGTATGTATTGGGCTCTACAACGTGTTTAGAGGCGTTGAAAATGTCAAATACGGGAAAAAAAATTTGAAAAGGCCTCCGGCGACTGGGGTTCGCACCAGACCCGTCCTGTTTGGCATATTGACCCAAACCCCCCCCCCCCCCCCCATTGGACATTTAGGATACCAAACCCCTAGTGTTCTTTTTTCATTAGCACTAGTTGCTATTTTCATAGTCAATACAAAAATATGGTAGGCCTACATCAAGATACTAGGGATGAAATGCAAGCTGACAAAATATTAATCTACAAGCTACAATAATTAATGTTCCAATACCCAACCACGCACACAAGTCACTACATTTAAATACTTGTGAAATTGCGTATTTAATTTTAAAAGGGGTAATATTTTTTAGTATTCGAAAGCAAATGTTTATTTTCCAAAATTTTCCTTAGTAGGTATCATGTTTTTATAAAGTTAAATAAGTTAATTTTATTGTTAATAGATTTTCCCAATTTTGCAGATTTTGACAATTGTGGACTAAGTAAGTTCCCGCTGAACTGCGGGAAGACAGCATTACGCAGATATAATATATTTTATTATTAAAACACATGTGTAACCGATTTTTTTCCATATTTTTACATTGTCTGTCTGTTTGTTCCAGATCGGTAATATTCTTTATTTTTACTACTTTCTTACTGCACACTAATGATTCTCGTTTTTTAGTCAAAGATTCATCGTAGTAACTAGTAACCGTTTAAAACTTTGCTTCGGAATTATATGAACCTTTTTCCGCCCTCAGGTAACTCAGGTCATTCAACACCCAAAAAATAATTTTCAAAAACATGCAAAGCAAAGATACTTGCATAAGATAGAGCAAGTTTGAAAGACAAAATTATGATTTGAAGTTGATAAAATAATCTTAATAAATTTTCTAATGACGATGTCGTGGCAAATCTACAGAATGTATCGTCAATCCGCTGTTTATGTCATCCGTATGTTGGTTAGGTACTTGCATGGCACAAAAAAAACAATATTCAAAAAAAAATGATGCGTGATTGGATAACACGTAAAAAAAGTAAATACTTGTCAGGCATACATTGTCGGAGCCCAGCTTTACACACGATGCATGGCCTTGAGAATAATATCTTACTATTGCAAGAGAAATGCTTGCTGCTGGAGTGGGGTGGGGACAGCTGTGGACTAATTTATTTCGTTACCACGTCGTTCTTGAAAGCACAAAAAAAAACCAAGATTTATATCTTTCATGTGTAATGAGGATATGCCCATGCGAATAGTTGTACAATGATCGGCTTTAGATTTTCTCACGTGAATATACCTTTAACGTTCTGATTTTTTTTTTTTGGGTGTAGTGCCCACAATGTTCACCATTTGTATTTGATTTTATCGACACTTACTAATTACTATCACACCCCAATAATAAAATATAACTACCAAATAGACTGAATTCATGACGCCGTCTCCAATGCTCATTTGGTAAGAGCATCCGCCCCGACCGCCCGGACAGCGGGATACCGGCCGGGGTTCTATTCCCAGTGGAGACAATTTTAATGCAATATTTAAGATATTTCGTATTGACAGTCGTGTAAATTAAACACAGAACGACTCCAAACTGGAACACTATTTTACTTTCCATTTTTAAATGGCCTATTGAGTCCGAGTACTTTGTGACGTGGATACTCCAGCTCGCGCAAAAAGAAAACGCGCGGATAGAACCGAATGATCCGGGTTCGACTCCAAAACGAGTAATTTTTAAATTTAATTCTTTGTCTGTTATAATTTGACACGTATCATATACTAGGCTAACAAAGATTGCGTTTCCGTTACATGCTATAAAGTAAATATGTTTTTCACATCATGTGCGAGGCGTAATCCTAATATGAACTGATGACCATTGCAGGTCATAGCCTATAATTTAGCATTTTCCATCGAATTTATATCGTATGCACGATTATGATTATGCTGTGTACGTTTCTTATTGGGCTCAGCGTGAAAAATAAAATGGTTGATTCAAGCTTAACAGCTTACACAAATAACATAATGTCTTACTGTTGCCGTGTTCATAGCAAACAGTAAACATGTATTATGCATTGAGTGGTGTTCTGCATTAGCTGAACAGTTTTACTCTGTGGCCAATGAAATTGTTATTTCGAACATAAATAACCATCCTGTCACTCAAAAAGTCGTATCGCCAGAGTGCGCCACTTGCTGGGGCTGAAAAGGCCTAAAATAGCGGCAAAACATGCATTCGTAGTTCAGTAGTTTAGCGTTAACTACTCACACGATTTTGGTAATTTTTTTTTTATTTTTGAAGATAAATGTTGAAATTAGGACTTGTGTGATGTACATTTTCCATAAAAAGTTTTGTAATTTTTTATAAAGCTCTAAAGTGAAGGTAAATTTTCAAAAATATTGTCCAAGTTCGCAATTTTTTATAAGCCCATTTTATATACAATTTCGAAAATCGACATCACACAAGTTCTTGTAAATTTTATCGTGAAAAGATTAAAAAAAAATTATGCCGATATGACAATTGTGGGCCGAGTTCCAACTGAAATGCGGGGACACTGCATCGCGCCGATATTATAGCTACTCCTGTGCAGCCTTAAGGAATATTGACACTCTGACATTCAAGGTATATCATTTTAGTATCATTTAAACTTATTATTTGATAATATTAATATTATGATACTATATTATTATATACAATTCCGATACCGAATACTCCACGTAGGGTTTCCAAAATAATACTTTGATTATTGCATGCAATCGACATAATTTTTAAATCAATTTCAAACATGTTGATAAATAGTGAAATACGGTAATTAGTTTCATTGCAATATGCAGAATTAATCCGCTGTCGATAGTGCTGTCATGTATCTGTAATATGCCTTTGCACTTGCCGTTTCGTAGTGCAAATTTCACATACTTCACGCAGATGGAAGAAAACGAAAAACCTCTTTTAATAGAAATATATTCACTAGGAAAACGCTTAAGTCCCGCCGCGTTGTTGGATGAGCGTAATAGGTGCATTGAGCTGCCATGTGTTATGTGAATTTTCTGTTGTTCTGTGGCAAAATCATTACTAAGTTGAATTTTGTTTTAAATTAAATTAAATTAAATTAAAAATTAACTTATTTTTTTAATTTTTTTTAATTATTCGTAATTGTTCAAAAAATCGTAAAATTGCGATTTTTATAAGAAATAATTTCTCGATTGCGCTCAAATTTTACACTAATATATTAATCCATAAAATAAAGGTTCTGCGAAAAAATCATTACAATCTGATAAAGCATGTAGGTGTTATAAGTCAAAGAATTGTTTAAAAAAAGAAAAAACCTGTAAAATTTCGATTTTTATGATAAATATTTTTTCAATTGCGCTCAAATTTCACAAAAATATCTTAATTCATAAAATAAAGGTTCTGTGCAAAAATCATTAAAATCGGATAAAGCATGTAGGTGTTATAAGTCGAAGACATTTTTTAAAAATTGAAAAAAATTGTAAAATTGCGATTTTCATGAGAAAAAATTTTCCGATTGCGCTCAAAAACGTGGCAGTTCTAAGTTCAGAGATTTCGAAGGCCTCCATAAAATTTTGTCGCAATCGGAGTATCGGTTTAGCCGGAATCGTGTGGACAAACAGACAAAAATACAAAAAGAAAAAAAAAAAAAAAAGAAAAAAGAAAAAAAAAACATTCCGAATTTTTTTCTCCAGTGTAGTGAAATGGAATCTTCGCTTCGCTCGCTACGCTCGCTACGCTCATCCAATTACAAATAATAATATGTCATATTGTATGTTTGTAGAACTACAGCAAATAAATCGGCTTAATTAATATTTAAAATTTTCCTAAATCTTAGTTTATCAATAATATGATCATAATATTATGACATTGCCAAAACTATTTGTTATTTATTTTTGGGATGAGCAGTACGACCAGTATAGACGATTACAGTAAAAATTATGACACGTTTATCCCAGACATAATTATTCCTGCTTGTAATTTTTTGGTTGAAAGGCAGATTTTTTTCTATTTGAAACACATACTCTTGTCTACAAACTGACATACTTGGAAAATTGCACTTATGATTTTTTTCTTCCGCCGGTACGAATAGGTGGAAGAAATAAATTATATAAGTGCAAGATATTAACGACAAAATTTTTTCAAGTAATAGAAACAAAAAATCATCCTTCAAACCAAAATTTATGAGCAGGGATATGTCCGGGGTATAAGTAAATTTAAATTTATCTGTAATCATCTAGGCCTATATTAGGCTTACTATTAACCCAAAAATAAAAATAGAAGTTTTGAAAATGTCAGATGATCATTGATAAACTATATCTGTTTTTGGTTTTAGGCTTTACAAAAAAAATGGCCAATGGGAATATTTGGTGTCTAGGCCTATATCAAAGTAGGGAGAGAGGCTTAAATTTAGCGATTACTTTACTGTCTGTCCGTCTGCCCGTGTGTGACTGGTAAAATTAATAATAAATACAAATCCAAACTGAGCTCCTAATCACTTTCCGTCAATTTAATTCATACCATTTAGATATATGGGCTTGATTCTCTTTGGTCAATTTAAATATGAACAAGAGTAGGCCTACGCTTAAAACAACTCAATTTGAATACATATATTATTGAATCTTTAGTTTGATGAATAACCTGAGATAGCATTTATTTAGTTTCCATGTAAACATGGTACGAAATGTTGAACAAGACGTTCCACAATGCATACACGCTGGGTACATCTTCATAAGGTAGCTGGCGCGCTCCTCTAGCAGTGATCACGGTGGTGTAGCGGTCAGCGTTCCAGAGTCCGGCGCAGCAGGTTGGGGTTCGAATACGGCGATGGGCGATACAATTTATCTATGTCTAATAACTCTGTCTGTATTAACTTGAAATTGTTCTCTTACACACAGTTTATATAAATCGAAATGCTCACACAATTGAAAAGATATATAATTTTGAACTTTTTAATATTTTCGTTTGTGTGCGTGACTTCCTCGCGTCTCTACTAGATGGTGCTAGTGTTCCCGAAAAATTCTCACCGCCGGGCCGTAAGCAGCCGCTGCTGGGCCATCAGCTCAACTGATGGCGATGTTACAGCTCGCCATAAGATCGCCATCACTTTGTGCTACTTGGGAAGTTGTCCTAGCCCCTCAGTGACGTCACACTGTAGCCTGGCAAATTGTCCTAGCCCTTCATTTATGCCTGGCAAGTTGTCCTAGCCCCTCCGTGACGTCACTCTAGCCTGGCAAATTGTCCTAGCCCCTCAAAATAGACCCTGGCAAATTGTCCGCCTGGCAAATCGTCCGGTTACCGGCAATCGTCTTCGGGAAACCCTTTCCCTTCCCTTGACGACTTACGCGACGACGACCATGACAATAAGAACGATGATAAAGCCGATTGCAACCAAGACGTGAGAGTCCCCTTTACCTCCTACTACCCGTGGCTGGTTCTGAGCCGCATGGGTCTGACCTCCCCATACCCCCTAGGCTAGAGTGGCGCATTAGGTTCGTTCTCGTGCACGAATCTGAACTTTTGCACTTTCAGCGTTCGCCTGTAGTCGTGCAAGAAGATGGTCGCCGTTCGTCTGAAAAGTGCAGACTGAACTAGTGCAACAAGTTCATCAACTTCTGCACGCGCTCTGAAGCCGGTGCAATAGTACAGTGCAGGAATCCGTTCCACTTAAATATTAACAATCAACATTGTTTATACTGCCTATAGATATTTGACTTAAACAATCAATGGGCACACAAAAATATTGATGCAATATTTTAACAATTTTTTTCTTGGATATTGGATGTGGACAAAAAGGGGGCGGGCGTTGGACAGCGCCGATGGAATACACCAAATCGATCGGGTTAGGAGCTAAATAGATTAGCAGGAACTTTACAAGTACACTAGATACGATCGATTCAGCGTTGTTCCTTTCGGCGCTATCCAGACGCTCCGAAAAAAAAGGAAATTTTTTAATTTCAATAAATTAAATAGGCTACAAAAATTGTAAAAAATTATTATTTTATTTATTTAAACTGTATAGCATCCCACAGCAGAAGCACACACTCACACCCAGATTTAAAACTTGAAAAATTCAAATTTTTCAATCTCTAACAAGAATAGTAAGGTACAATACTAGATTTTACAAAGTGATTACACGATGGTCAGGAAAATAGTGTCAGGAAGGGTATAGGATTTTGAGCAAACTCTGTACTCTTTCCCTTATCCTGTGTGTGTGTATCAAATCAAAGCGTTGACAGTTAAGTGAATGTGGTGTCCTTTACATGAAAGAATATTTTTAGTTTTATCCCCCCTCCCCCCCATACATCAATGTTTCTCATCGAAAACAATTGTCTGTGAAAATGTAATGTAATTTCCGACCTCTAATGGTCATAAATTACTGTTTGCTGGGGGTCCTAATAATGGAAACGCGGAGTTGTTGATTTTTCCAGACTGTTTGATTGGATAGGGTGGGGTTCATTTTTGGGAATAGCTGATTATCCGCGGGTTATTATTTAGTGTAATGGGGGGGGGGGGGGGGGGGGGGGGGCAAACTTTTCAACATCTAATTTATGTAGGTTAGTTGAATACTTACTTTGATTAATTTGGATTGTTTTTTGCTATACCCAACAATGGCGTTTAGAAATTAAGCGTTTGGCCTATGCGTCCAAAAATGTGTAAACGGTGTAAACTATAGGCCTACGTTACTTTTAGATACAATTGGTTCAATATTTTCTGTTTGGGGTTATTATCAATTTTAAAAGCTGAGAATTTAGGCCTACTAGTTTTGTTAATTTCAAAATTTCCTGTCTAGATTCCTGTTTAAATTCTTTAGGGACTGAAAATTGGTTTCACCATACTATGGTCTCACTCCCCTTTTCCCAAACTTGTCTATGTTTGCTGAAAGGGTGTGAACAAGAAAATGTTGAACTCAGAAATACAATTACAAATATATCAGACTTGGGTATTGTCCTACAAGGAATCCAAATCAAATTAGACTACAATTAGCTAGGTATAGGTCCAGTCTTGCAAAAAAATGTGAAATTAAATATAACACAATTTTTTAAAAGCAATTTATCAAAATTTACAAATATGCGTAGAATAAACAATTTAAAAAAAAACAAATAGAAGGCCTTAGGCCTAAAACTTTGGGGAAGTTGGTGGTTAAAACTGGCACTGTATGCTTTGGCTAATTTAAAAACAAAAAGCTTTTCAATGTTCACTGCCTTTAGGCTCCTAAACAGTCAAATTTACACAGTCAGTTTTAGTTTTTACTTCCTCGCCGAGTATTATTTATTAGTGTGGGAAATGTGGTGATACGTTACAATATTATCGTAGCGATGCGCATACGCAGATAGGCTCCTCAGTAGGATAGTTTCGGACGCAGAGAGGTGGGGGGAATGCCCAAGCACCCCAGTTGAGTGTAGTGTAGGCCTAGGTAGAGCTGCTGATCATCCTCTCGATACTGGCCTCTTTTGGGGTAGGGCTGGGTAGGTACTTCTGTGGGCCTCTGCCAGCACTTGCAGGGCTAGAAGTGTTTTTAACTTGGTAAGCTCCCGGGTGCTGCCATTGCTGCAAGACGAGCCCGCGATGAGGGAACCATCAAAATTCACTATGCTGTCTCCGCCAAGTTTATTGGATCTATGAAATAGAAGATGATTAATGGTAACTCACTGGGAATAAATGGAAATTTTAACATCAAATGGGCTGGGTCAGCTATGCAAAAATTACCAAAAATGATGATCGTACAATTAGCCCAAGTAAGTATAACTACAGCTGCCCGTACGAATTAGGCCTAGACCACACAGCCAAGTACTAGAGAAAATAAAAATAACTTAAGTCCATAAAATTATTTTTTTCCGCTTTTGCATGCATTTTAATTTTCACTATACCACTGCAGATTGAACTTGAACAGAACATTGTAAGAACATAGCCTATTTTAGTTATTTAAATTTTTAGTATTTTTTTATTTTAAAACTTTTCATTTAAACTCCTTTCAATACTTGCATGTTTTATTGACAAGATAATCCAAAAATGTTTAATAATTGTACAAATTTTTAGCCATTTAACTTTTTACCAATACACTGTTTCCTAATGTAATTAGGGTTACCAAAAATCAATTATTTTTAAAATTCTATTTATTGTATTCTTAATTGACAACCAAAGTAGTTTTGTTAAATAGGATGAGTTTAATTAACAATAGTTTTAAAAATACTTTTACTCTACATTTTATTGGTAACGGAATACAATAAGGAATTACTAAACACTTTGCTTTGAAAACAGTGTTTAATGTTGATAAAGTAGACTCCCTTGTTAGTAATCACCCTTTTTTTTCATTAAAATTCATTGAGGGTTAGATTTAACCATTGGCAAGCATCAATAAAATTTATCATTCGCTGGGTAATTCCGTTACCAAGGTTTGTAATTGCGTTACCGAAAAAAATATCTTAAAACAGTTTAAATATCAACCAAAATGCCAAACCATTCTTGAAGATTTTCAATAATTTGCTTTTAAACCATCATTAAGAGTTAGATTAACCCACATGCAATGGGATGTACATGGAATGGTATGGTGCTGTATGGTGCTGTGATAAAGAAAGGCCTAGCCCTGAGTGCATTGTCTGGGCTGTGGTGAAAAGTTAGCAAATCAAGCATGGTTCCTAAAAAAATTGAACAGGGGAAACGGTATTTTTAGTTTTTAAACTAAAAATAGTCAACAAATTGACATCACATTGCTGAACTTTTAATATTTTGTTAACCAACCTGCTAAATTACTACTTGGCTGAAGGGGTGCCGCTAAATTATTGGATGAGCGTAGCGGGCGAAGCGAAACTCAATTTCACTGACCCCCCCAAGAAATTAGCTCGGGTGTTTTTTTTTCTGTTTTTTTTTTTGGTTTGTTCGCACGATTCCGGGCAAACGGAAATAAGCGATCTTGATGAAAATTGAAGGGACCATCGAAATTCTGAACTTAGACGTGCCACGTTTTTGGGTTAGGCCACAATCGAAGAAAATTTCTCATGAATATCGTACTTATGTGTGGTGGTGGTGGTGCTGCGCAAACAAAAAACTTACAAAAAAGCTCATCCATCAACGCGGCGGGACTAAGCGTTTTCCTAGTTAAATATAGCTTTGGGTGCCTTGAGTTCAAAAAGGTTGGGAACCACTGTAGGCCCCTATAGAGATAAGGCTTTTCCTTCAAATAGCCTAGCCCCTAGCATTTTTTAAACACTTTTATTAGCCTATCTCTGACTAGAATTACTTCGCGACGAGCCGAATGCAGTGAATCGTTTGAAGAAACACATGGACCTAAATAGATTTTTTTTTTAAAGCCAGCGTTTTAGCCGCGGTCGTTTAACCAGTTCCCCACTCGAACCTAAGTTAAGCAACATCGGGCGTGGTCAGGGGGTTTAGTGGGTGACCGTCTGCCTGAAACACACGTATAGCCCACCGCTGGCTAGAGCAGACTAGGGTTCAAAAGCTCTGTGTGACAGCTTCGTTCTCCTCGACGTCTGCTCGGCAGTCCGGGTTAGTGGAGGAACCTTTATGACTGTCAAGGTTACATCTTCCTTTCGGATGGGACGTAAAGCCCTTGGTTCCCCCTTTGGGATTTTTTTGAAAGGAGTAGGTATGTGCTGGTACCGGGTTTCCCCTCCTCCTTCTCTATAAATTTGCACTAGGCCTAGTGGATTACATTATCCGTTGCAAATGGAGACTAAATAATTTTTTAAATGTTTTACCGGTAAATTTTCTGGGGTAATTCTAGAGTTTTAAAATTGGGTTTAAACTTTCAAAATTGAAACTTTCAAGGCTACATTGAAATATTTCAAAAAATTATGAAACCTTCGTATTTAAGGCATTTCTGCATTACTAGATTGATTTTATAAACTTTAGAGAGTTCTATAGGGTTTATGAGTTTATTATGTTGGTAGTATCAACCTTCTGCCACTTTGCATCAGTGTCAAACTGCTTCCTACCACTTGTTACCTGTTCCTACAATGGTAAAGAAGTTTAAAATTTTATGGTCCACAAATATTTTACCCAGAGTGGGAACAAAATAATTTCAAACTATTGTAACTGGGCAAATATGTGGCCTACCAACAATGCTACTAGAATGATTGCTCACATCAAAAGTGTGAAAAGTGCCCCAAACAACTTTTTATTTTATCTTGATGATACTGATACGGTTATTAGGTAGTTATTTGTTATTTCTCCCGCCTACAGGATAGAAGAAAATGGCATATTTTTTTTTTTATTTCATCAAATTGCAAACCTCAAACTTGTGCGTACATTGTTATTTGGTCCAACAACTAAAGGCTGTGTCAATTTTTTTAAATAATTGCTATTAACCCGAATGATTTGTTTGCTTAAATATTATTCCTCTCAAGTTTTTGTCCAAAATTTTTTAATGAATTTAAAAAAGAAGTTTTTCTGCGTGCCAAGTGTTGCGCCGTTCAACAGACGTAAAATTGGGGAATGAGAATCTTTCCCAACTCTCGCTCTTTCACGGGGACCTATCGATCGTTTTAAGCTCCTCTTTTCACCAGTCGTCAATTACCAATCATTTCCGTTTAGTATAATTTATATATTCTCTCTCTGTGGTAGCCTACTGGTAGGGCGACAAGAACTTTTTCAAAAATTTCAGCCCCCAATTATGGGTATATTTCAGAGATGCAAATTTTTTGCCATCTTATAAAAACCTTTCTTATAAATACGCTGATTTATTAAAAATGGGGTTTGTATTCCTGAAAATTCCCTTGGAAATTAAATATTTTCACAAAATTTCAATATTTTTTTAAACTTTTTTTGAAACTGTCAAAAATGTAAATTTCATGAAATTTTCAAACCTAGGTAATTCTGTTACCAGGGGGCGTAGTTCCCTTACCGAATATAAAAAGGGTTTAAATATAGTAGTTTAATTATTTGCAATGAAGGTTATGTTATTTATGTTTAGTACTATGCTTCTGGATGTTGTAGAAGCTGCAAATAGATTTTATTCCACCATTCACAGGTTTTCAACATACTTTCAGCGTAATTCCGTTACCGGACCAGTAAAAAACCTGAATGAAAACTCATTTAAAATAATTTTAAAATAAAATAAACTTGAGCTTAATTTAGTTTATTAAAGTCTTTAAAAGTCAGTTTATAAAACAGTTATGTAGGCTACAAGGTTTTCTTAATTTGAAATATTTCTTTTGAATGTGTTGTTGGCTCTCTGAAATGTAATTCCGTTACCGGGGAATTGCCCACCTACACTTTGTTTAATATTTTTACTTGAGATGGGCTAGTGTCTTAAACAAACACTTGGGGTCTACACCAAAATGCCTATATTTTCATTTAAAGGGCCCCGCCTGAAGCCAAACTAATAAAAGCCCTACGTAGAACTACGCGAGGTAACAACAATTTTACACGTACCGGCATATTAATTGTCCACCCATCGGTCGCAGGCCGTTCTCTAGTCAGGTTTTGATCTTGGCCGCCCGGCCGAGGGTTTCACCTAACTCTCGTTAGAAGGCGCAAGTTGTCCTTCGATGTCCGCTCATGCTGTTGGAGTCCTTCGCCGTTTTCAAGGCTGCGTACAGATGTTTCCACTTAATCCCAAGTTGCTCTAGTGTCCGCAGAAACCCTGCATCTTCATGTGGGGCATTACAGGGCTTTTAAATATCTGCATTGGGGATATCTGAAAGAAAATGTAACATCATGAACTTCCACTCAAAAAATGGCAAAATGAATGCTCCCTAGCCCAGTAAAGGGCCCAGGCTAGGCCTTGAATAGCTTGACACGATCTGGGGGCCCAGGCCTGCTTGCCAGAGGCTATATTAAATTCAATCAATTGCAATGGCAAGGGGCTCTTATCCTTGGCACACAGTACAGTAGGCTGAATGTTAAGCTAGGCCCCAGCCCTAGGCCTAGAGTACGCCTAGCTTAGGCTAGGCTAGGCCAAAAGAACTGGTCGTAGGCCCGTTAATGGAGATTTTTCTTTTCATATGCCAAGGCCTAGCCCAATTTTGAACTAGGCCTAGCCTAGCCTAGCTGCTTCTACTTGGGAAAAAAATAGGTAACTTAACCTCAAACTTACCTCCTTCCATCCAGCATTTGCACGATGCTCTTTTCTTTGATTAAACCGATAAAAATTCAGTTTCTCTCTGTCCCCACTTGACATGATCTTTCAGTTGCACAATATCACCAAAGTTCGACATGTTATCAAATAAAATTCTTTAATACGTCCGAAAACAACAGAGCGTGAGCCTTTGACGAGTTTGTTTTGTGTTGTGACTAGTGACAGAACAGAAAATTACGAATAACGATAAGGTCGAATCGATAGGTCGAAGTTAAATCCAAGTTTATATCGCCATGGTTCGCACTGCGCGTAATTTGAATGCTTATAATTCATGTTGAGAATTTCCGACTGTTGGATTGACTGACATTTCTATGAAATGGTGAAACTTTTTAAATAATAGATATGAAAATAGAATAGTTAAGTCTTTTGATGGTATTAAAATTCTTCTGCTGCTATAAGTTACCAAGCTTGGCCAAGTTTAAGACCAAAACCACACGCACACAACCCGTCTTCCTCTCTTGATGATGCTAGTCAATGAAACAGGGCAGGATGCGACAGGTCCAACTGCCACTTTGACCGTTGAGATTTGATACAGAAGAATAATCTATAGATATTGCATGGATATTTCGAAAAGGAATTATTGAGAATACTGAATGAAATTAACAAACATTACACAGATACCATTTAATATCCATATGAAACATAACTGGGAAACGCCTAAATATGTTTTCACTTACAATGTTGTATAAACCGCGAAACAAAGTTTAAAATGGACGTACATTTTACAGACGTTGTGCACTTAATTCGAACGTCCAGAGGATTTGCATGCTGTATGGTGACTGTGTCTTGCGCGTCACACTGAGGCAACATCACTCGTTACAAAGTATATCGTCAGCTTATATACGCCACCAATACAAGTTAAAGCTCACTCTTGTGGTCCGCGCTCCAAACTTTTTCTTATTATTTATTTATTTATTTTAATATTAATTAATTAATTAATTTATTTATTTATTTATTTATTTATTTATTTATTTTATTTATTATTTATTTATTTTATTTATTTATTTATTTATTTATTTATTTATTTATTTAATACAACGAGGCACATAATACGTTCTCAGATTGTTCCGAATTAGCCTTGTTGATTCTGGTGTTGTCCGCTGTCTGGAATTGTGTCCAGCTTGATTGAACCGTGTTTCCTACGCCGGTCTCTATAGTTAGTCAATGTTCGCTCGTCTATGGTGTCGGCGCCTGCAGGGTTGGCTTGGTCTGCTTTAAATTTAATGTCCCTACTGATTATCAGTTCTGTGACTGAGTGGGTGTTGATATTTGGAATTAAATGCACATCACAGTCGCAATTCTATCATACAACAAATGATTAAAAAAGCAGATTGTCATAGACATTTGGTGGAGGTGCCGGGTAGAGCGAGAAAAGTTGAAACTCCATAAGAATAGCATTGTTGGTGGAGGCGCCGGGTCCTTACTTATTAATTAAATTATTTCAATTTCGGAGATTGGTATTATTGCTGTGGTATTTCGTTAAATATAGCGCACGTGTCGGTGAATTAATTGTGTTTCAGATATGAAGGTCAGTGTACTATAAGCAACAAATCGCATCTCAGTACTTGTACTTGCTGTACTTATTAAACAGATGGACTTTCATAAACGCGTATATCATTACGATTTTAGGTATATATACAACTATTAAAAACTACATTTGAAACTTAGTACTAGGAAAACGCTAAAGTTGATGTAAGACAAGTGAGCGAGCCATGTGTCGAGTAACTAGGAACATTCCCATTCTTCCCTCTACGTAAGGCTGGATCCAGCATGGGTCTTTCCTCCCTAGCCTATCATAGGCTAGAGTGGCGCGTTATGGACTTACAGTTGACGCGCCTTTAAACCAACTAAATTCAAAACTAGTATTATATTTTAATAATCAATGAACTTAAATGCTAATGTTACAGGACACTCTACACATGACTTGCTCACGCGTCTAACACCGACTTTGGCGTTTTCCTAGGAATAAGGTCCAATATTCAATCCAAAATATAGTTGATCCAAATTAATATTATTTATTAAAAATAAATAATGTTATTGCGTTAAAACATAAAATAACCACGAGCTACATAACAACTCACGTCGCAATAGAACTGCGTGACTAGGTCAACCAGATCCAAGGTCTACTAGATCGGCGGAGAGAGGCGGAGATCTAGTAGACCTTGCCCAGGTCAACAGGCGTAGGAATCTTGAAACTCTCCGTCAACAAGGCGGTGGACGAAGCATTGTCGCACTTTCATTTGTTTTCAACTTTTCTCGGACAAGACAAGATTGACGCGTTTGGTTCTGTAAACGTAGATTTAGCCAGATATTGTGTTAAATACTGACTATTTATTGGTATTATTACAAGTACAGTGTACATTGAGATATCATACAGCAATGATGGTCAAATAGAGGTTGGATTTTTCACTTGGTTCACATTTTAACACGTCGAAACTAATTACTTTGTATCATTGGCATTTTCTCTTGTCGCCATTCAATGAACGTTTATTATTTGGTCCACTGTTGAGATAGGTTTACTTCCCACATCCCTACCCGCCTGTGGCTGGTTCTGTCCAGCACGGGACTGTCCTTCCCCATATTCCCTATATTCTATCTCCGTCTGGGCCCGGGGATTGACCCAGAGCATGGCTCTGCTAATTGTCAAAGGCGGTTCAAAAGAAAAAGTCCATCAAACAAAAATCAGCTAGTAAGAAGGGTAATTTTTACTCTTCGAACTAGAGGCGAGCTTTGGCTTTGGCTTTGGCGTCGGGGAACCCTTCCCATTCCCTTGACGACCTCCCCGACGACGACGACGACGACGACCAATTGACAATCCGAACGATGACAAAGACAATAACGACTGCGATGTGAGATTCTCCCTTTTCCTTCTCCTACCCGTGGCTGGTTCTGACCAGCATGGGCCCCCCTTCCCCATTAAACCTAGGCTAGAGTGGTGCATTATGACCGTACGGTAGAAGAGTTCTTAATCCAAATAAACCACACAAAAAACGCTCTGGGCAGACGTGTTTTAACTTTTTAATTGGACTTAAGTCCATCATTAATTGGCTTAGGAATGTGTAAATGGTGACTTTGGAGCCGTCCTAGCGACGAGGCAAGTGGTGAATTCTTAGGTTGTTCCGCATAAGCCTTGTTGATTCTGGCACTGTCCGCGGGTGAAATCGTGTACAGCTTGATTGTGTTTCCTTACCATTTCCTAAATAAATATGCCGGTCTCTAGTTGGTCATATTTCGCTCGTCGATACAAGGTTGGCTTGGTCGGTTTTAAATTTATAGTCCCCCACTGAAAGTAAGTTGTGTGCGTGGTGGGTAGACTTTAAATGCGAATTCATTTATTTAAAATACTAAGAAGGATTAAAAAAAGTCCGTTTTGTAAACATAAGCTAATAAGAAGGAAAGTTTATCACCCCACAAAACTAGAGGCAAGCTCTGGTGATCGTCGTCGGGTATCTCTTCCCCTTCCTTTGACGACATCCCTGACGACGAGCATAACATCACGAACAATGACAAAGACGATGACTACAGCGACTTGAAAAGCCCCCATTCCTCCCCCTCCCCCTGGCTGGTTCTGTATAGCATGTGGCCACCTCCCCATATCCCCTAGCCTAGAGTGGCGTATATAACCTAACAGTTGACGCGCCTTAAAGCCAAATAAACCAAGATATTTTGTAACACAAACATATTTTTTACTTTTGCTATCTTTATGATCTATATCATTTATTTTTCATAAAAATATTTAAAAAATCTTTAAACGAAACTCAAAACCATTTAATTTATAAGCTAACAATACCAGGTGGCGTAATATAATTACCTTCCTGGTTGAAGCGCCCTAGTTTCTCACGTCGACGTTCTCACGTAAATTAATGAACCTGCCGAAGAAATAATATTGTAACACGAGTTACGAGTTTTGTTAATATGTCATGTTATTGTTTAGATGTAGAAAATGAGCCTGCTTGACCAGGGAGAGGCTGATTTCTCGCATGACTTCCTGTCATTGGGCCTTGTCATATTAAAGGTATATATAGCCTGTCATATTTATATTTGATATTCCCTAATATCTTATTAGAAGCAGATTGTTTCACCGAATTTATTTATTAATTAATTTAAAAAATAAAACAAATCGATTGTTTGTAACACAAATACACAGGGTGAGAATTGACGGGAGGAATGGGGAGGATTTCCCCCCTCTGGTAATTTTGCCCCTTGGCTCTGTTAACTGAAAGGTATCCCCGCCGGGGATGGCTAAATCCCCACCTCTGGATATCCATCCCATCTCATAACATATGAAGTGACTTCAACTCGTAACGTTAATAAATAATACGTCAATTTACACATATATTCCTAGCCAGGAAGTGTTTGTACATTCATAAACCAAACCAATGGACTCTTTATTCTTTAAAAATAATACCTCATATTGCTTTTAAGGCCATCTCGAGGACAATAATACCCCCCAAATAAATTCCTCCGGCCCCTTACAGCCCACGAAGATTCTATGCTCAACCATCCCCCCTCGGCCAAGCCGTCAATTTCCACCCTGCAAGTACATATGTTTTGCTCTCTATGATCTAAATTAATATTAATGAAACTTTTAGAGCAGGTGAGGTTAATAATGTGAGGAATTAGTTGGACTATACACTGCTCTTTTAAATAAAGAAAAACTATGTAAGTAACGATATTTCGAAAACTATTCAGTCCTCTTCAACTGGTTTTATGACATTTGACAGTTACAACAGTAAGAAAAAACAAAATTCAAAATTGTTTTAAACAAATACATAAACAAATACATAAACAAATACATAAACAAATACATAAACAAATACATACTGCCATCTCAATTTCAAAAGAAAAGACTCATGACTACCATCTTATAAAAATGAAAACATTTATGTTGCCAACTAGCAATTAAGATTAAAAAAACACATAAAAACACCTTTATAAGCTATGACTGGCTCTGGCTTGGAACAAAACCTTTCCAGATAGAAGGAAATTCAATACTTGGCGTACTAATGATGTTGTTCTTTACAGCCATAAAGGCAGCTTCTTTTAACCGACGTTTATGCAGATTATTTTCATGGATTCTTTATTTAAAAAGAGCAGTGTATAGTCCAACTTATTCATCACATTATGATCTATATTATTATATTTTCTTAATACAAGTTATAACGCAATATTTAAACTGAACTCTAAACCAACAATTTTTTACTTAAAATATTACAGGCGGCGCAATATTACCTACCTGGTTTAAGCGCCCTAGTATCTCACGTCGTCATGATGAATTTGTTTTAAATATAATACCCCATCTGGGTCCGGGAAAGAATAGGTCCAGAGCAGTGGCGTATCCAAAAGGGGGGGGGAGAGGTGGGGACAAAACCCCCCTTTTGCCAAAGAAAAGTGTGAAAGTGCACTTAAACGTTTCAATGGAGAATATAGAATAACTGTTTTATAGCAAAACTAAATGCAAATTACCATCTGACCAAAAGAGGATTTAAGTATAGATACAAATTTGGTTATTGTGATGCTTTAAAACGCACAGATTTTTACCAAAATTACCTTGAAAGAGAAAACTTTTGGATTAAAAACAGGATTTTAGTAGAATAAAAGTTGTCGTTGTGATGCTTTAAACGCACAGATTTTCACCAAAATGATCATGAAGGGGAAAATTTTTCGGTGGGGCAAGCCCCCCGGACCCCCTACTTGGCCTTCGGTACATCTAAGCTTATGAATTAATTGGTTGAACCCCCCTTTATGAATTCCTGCATACGCCACTGGTCCAGAGCATGGCTCTGCTAATCGTACGATGCGATTCAAGAGAAAAGTCCACCTTGCAAACATCAGTTAGCAAGAGAGGAGTGAGTATATTAATCCCCGAATCTAGAGGCGAGCTCTGGCGGTCGTCGTCGGGAATTTTCGCTTTCACTTGACAATCTCCCCGACGACGACGACAATGACAACACGGACGATGACACAGACGAAGACGACCACGTGGGGGAACCACCAAACACTGCCCTTCCCGTACCTTCCCTTTTTTCTCTGTCCTTTGCCTGAGCCCGGGCTGATTTCGTCACAGACCACAGGCCCCCCCGCCCCGACCCCGGCCATGATCCCGCCCCGGCCCCTTGCCCCCGGCCACCTACTCCCAAGCCCTCCCTTGCTTGTGGCTGGTTCTGACCAGCACAATCCTGTCCACTCCGCGTCTCCCCACGTCACCCCTTACGTTCCTCCCCTTTTGGAAAATATATAGTTATAAACTAACTAATAAACTACATTATTACAGGAGGCGCAATATGACCTAGCGGTTGACGCGCCCTTAAACCTAATAAACATCAATATCAACCTAACTGTTGATGCGTCCTTAATCCAAATAAACCATTTTAAAAAATGGAGAAAATAATTATAAGAAATATTAACTAACGTGAACGAATAATAAGACAATATTTGAATCAGTGAATTGTTGCCAGAATAAACAATGCAATGTAATAATTTAAAAATTCATTAATTATTAAAAAAACAATACCATATGTACATGACTTTATACATTATCACTAGAGGTCCGTGAAAATGGTTTTATTTAATAAAACCGAAATAATGCCGCGGTAATAAAACCATATAACACCGCCAAATAGTTATACACCAAATTAACCGTTATTCTGCAAAATAAAACCGTATTTTAGCCTACTATTTCCTTTCACAAAATCAACATTATCTACACTATTCACAAACTTTCAATCTTAATTTGTTGATAACTTGAGTGTTTCTTACTTAAATTCATGCTGAAACAAAAACGGTGCACATAAATATTGATTTTTTAAATGAAAAACTGCATAAATGATCCTTAGGTGTTATCTGTGCGCTAAAAACGACGGTGATTTGTGGTTTTGTGTGTGATATTGGAAATCTTTTAGCATATTTAATATATAATTTTATTTTATCACCGTTGTGTCATGCGAGAAATGCAAAAAAAAACATATTACACCACTTTTTACATTTTAAAAAACGAAATTTAGGAAAACTTAAAACCATTTACACGGACCTCTAATAATCACTCATAATCGTCGTATCCACAGTTACGACAACCCTTACAACTGTGATAGCCCTGACCAGCACTGACCTATGCTACAATCTCCCACACGGTGGTTAGAAGTGTCGCAAAACATATCGTTATACCCCCTTCTGGACCCGGTTTATACATTTTTCCAGATCAGAGCATGGTTCTGCTAATCGTAAATGGCGAACTTAGAGATAAAGCCCATCTCACAAACATCATTTAGTATGTAAGGAAAAGTAGGCCTATATTACTCCCCAAAATTAAAGGCGAGCTCCAGCAATCTTCGTCGGGAACATCTACCCGTTCACGTGACGGCCTTCACGACGATGATGACAATGACACACAACGAACGATGACAAAGACGATGACGACCGCGACGTGAGAACTCCCATCCCTTTCCTCCCCCTGCTCGTGGCTGGTTCTGGCCAGCAAGGGACCCTCCACCCTATATCCCTTAGGATAGAGTAGTGGAGATACGGTTGTCGCGCTCGTTAATTTAATGAATCCATCTGGCAAACATCAGCTTGTATGTAGGGACGTACTCCCAGAAACTAGGGCGATCAATTTTTTCTTCTTATATATATACACTTACCCCATTATGCACAACGACTAGCGTCGGTAAAGTTGCGGATGCAAATATTGGCAAATATGGCAGAATTGTCTCCGGCGATAATGTTTGGAGAACAAAAGAAACGAATTGCAAGCATAAACCAATCCCAAATGACAGGGATAAATTATTATTTCAAAATTATGGAATACATCAATTATTTATTTATTTTGTGTTTGGGGCAATCTGCTGCCTGCAACGTCTGTAGTGGACAAATGTCAAAATTTTTATCGTCCACTTTGGAGAAGTGGTTAACTAGGGGCATTTCTATATTAAAGGTCGTGTTTAAAAAAAATATATAAAAACCTTTTTTATCCATTTAAGTCAACATTTGACTTTTTTGCCTGCTCTGTAGGCATAATATGTTGGAATAATAATTTTAGTTGAAATATTAATTATTCTAGAAAAAAAACGAGGGTCGACATTTGCGTCACGTCCAGAGTAGCCGCAACTTTACCGACGCATCTAGCGACTTGCGGACGCATCTAGCGACTTGCGGACGCATCTAGCGACTTGCGGACGCATCTAGCGACTTGCGGACGCATCTAGCGACTTGCGGACGCATCTAGCGACTTGCGGACGCATCTAGCGACTTGCGGCGACGCATCTAGCGACTTGCGGACGCATCTAGCGACTTGCGGACGCAGGTCTGCTAACGGAACTATCCTTGTGCATACGGTTTTCTTAGCCCTATGATGCAACATGAGGATTTGCCCACGTCTGCCATTTTTTACGAGACTCAACTTTGCGCAGGTAAATCTTTGTGCATGAGGGGGTAAAAAAAAATAATCATTAAACACATCATTACTCATTTCATTATCACAGGCTGCACAATATGACCTAACCGGTTGAAGCGCCCTAGTTCCTCACGTCGTCATAGGAAGTCTATCTTTGACGTTAACATTGGCTTACAGAAACCTAGAAATCCAAGAGCCCAGAGTATGGCTTTGCTAATCTTAAGAGGCGATTCAAGCGAAAAAATACTACCTAGCAAACATCAATTAGTAAGAGCGGAGTATATAACTCCCCGAAACTAGAGGCGAGCTCTGATAATCGTCGTTAAGTCGGCAGCATGGGTAGCATGGGTAGGTCTATTTCGTATAATTCACAAAGGGCTACATTAAAAACTTTGCTTATATTGTAGCCTTACAATCACTCAAGGATTTCAGGATTTCATTTCCCAATACCCGTGGGTTGTTATGACAAGCATAATCCCCTCCTCCCTCCTCCCCAGTCCCCATAACCCCTATAGGCTAGATAGGCGCATTATGATATCCCTAAATAAACGCGCCTTTGATTCCAAAAATAAAATTAACTAAATTAAATTTATCTTTTTAATTACATTTATTATTTTCCCATTCTCTTAAACTTAGAAAACAATATGGATAAAAACAGACATTGAATTAAAAGTATGAACTGTAAATAACACTCGCCGCTCAATGTGGCCTAGATCCTGTTGTCGTTTGTGTCTCTTTCTTCACGTGTGAGAGGATCTGCATCCGACGGATTCCCGCAGTATGAAGATTTTGTTAACAATAACTGGGAGTTAGTCCATCAGTGCTCAGCTAAGGATTGTGTAAACGGCAGAATGGGTAGCATTTTTATTTTAGCAATTCACAAAGGGCTACATTACCAACTTAGCATATATTGTAGCCTAAACATCACCCAAGAATTTACCCCCATTCCCCTTTCATTTCGCTATCCGTGGTTGGTGCTGAGTAGCTTGGGCCCCTCATCCCCATTTCCCCGTTGCTAGAATGGTGCATATGACCTAACGGTTTACACGACCTTAACCCAAATTAACTGCACAAAATAATCATAAAGAAAATTATTCTGTGTAGTTTGGTCCACCGTTATTGTTTAGACTTATTAATCTATTCCATTCTGCTGTATACTATGCTGTTTGAATTTCAGAAATATACCTACTGGCCTCTGGCTGGTTCTGACCAGCACGTACATCTGGGTAAATTTTATTTATTTTTAATTGGTATATTGTACTAAATAGTGCAAGCAATCTCATCCAATGCTCCGTCTGGGCCGGGAAGAATTGGCCCAGAGCATGGCTCTGCTAATCGTACAAGGCGATTCAAGAGAAAAAGTCCACCTCGCAAACATCAGCTAGTAGAGGGAGTATATTTCTCCCCGAAACTAGAGGCGAGCTCTGGCAATCGTCGTCGGAAATACCTCCTCCTTCTCTTGACGAACACTGTGACGACGATGACAATGTCGCTACGAACGATTACAAAATGACGAAGACTACCGCGACGTGAGAACCCCTCTTTCCTCCCCTTATCCCCTATAGGCTAGAGTCCCGCATTATGACCTTAAGTGACGCGCCCTTGATTAGTTTATGAATCCAAAGAAAAAATCAACAATTCATGTTCTCAGTCTTACCATCAGGCGACGAAATAATTATGACCTACACGTATGACGCTTTCTTGTTACTCACGTCGTAGTCGTCGTTATTGCTAAATGTTTCTATGAAGGCAACTATTTAATAATTGTAACTATGAATTATGACCTATAGTTAACACGCCCTTATTCAAAACAAACCAAAAATGAATCAGTGTTGACGATGGAAAGTACTTGATTTCTTCTTATCCGCATATCGTAGTGATGTTAAAATTGCATTCCTCACCCTCCAGTCGCCCAAAGTACGTTTATACTGCGACGCTAAGGCCTCCTGAATCTCTCGTGTTTGATAAGGTTAACTTGCGTAGGAATCGTTGGTACAAGCAACGATTGTTGGATTTGAGACAGGCATCTTGGGGTGTGGTGCAAAATAAACAATTTGCATTGTGATGCCCACACTGACTGACGTATAAAGAAGAGGTGGTATTGTCCAAAATTCGAACAGGCCACACACGTCTTACTCACGGATATATTCTCTAAACCATAAAAGTTGTTCCTAAATGTGACACATGTGATATACCTTTAACCGTACATCATATGCTAGCAGAATATACCAAATACGTGCCTTTCGCACGCAATTTGACTTCTCCCAACGAATTGAAGAACTTCTAGCATATGAAAGCGGAGACAAACTTTCTAAATTTCTCAACCATTGGAATCTATTTATCACTAGAAAGCTTCGCAAAAGCTTTTTAGGGCGCATTGTTGGATAAGCGTAACTTTTTTAATTAAGGTTCTCTGAAAAAACTTTACAATCGGATAAAGCATGTATAGGTGTTATAAGTCGAAAACATTCAATTTTTTTTTTTAAATCGCAAAGTTGCGATTTTCATGAGAAATAATTTTTCGATTACGCTCAAATTTAACTCGCTTATATTATTTCATAAAATAAAGGTTATTTGAAAAAATCATTACAATCAGAAAAAGCATGTAGGTGTATTAAGTCGAAGCACTTTTTTTTAAATAAAAAAAATGAAAAATTTCGATTTTCATGAGAAATAATTTTTTGGTTGCTCTCAAAAACGTGGCAGTTCTTAGTTCAGATATTCGAAGGCCTCCACAAAATTTCATCGCAATTGGAGTATCGGTTTAGCCGAAATCGTGTTAACAAACACACAAAAAAAACAAACAGAAAATACACATTCCGGATTTTTTTCTCTAGTAAATTTAAATGAAATCTTCACTTTGCTCACTGCGCTCGCTACGCCCATCCAAAACTTTTTCGCACATCATACACATTTCTTTAATTTCTTTTTTTTCATTCTCATACATATTTTTTGTTTTGCTATTACTATCATTATCATCATTTTATTTTGTTATTTAAACACTTAGAAAACAATGTAATCATCAAACACACCATTAACTCATCTTATCAACTTTCATGATCACAGGCGGCGCAATATGACCTTACCAGTTGATGCGCCCTAGTTTCTCACGTCGTCGTCGATATGGGTTTCGGTCCGGGTTCGGGGTAGAATTTGCCCTGAGCATGGCTCTGCTAATCGTAAAAGGCGATTCAAGAGAAAAAGTCCACCTCGCAAACATCAGCTAGTATTGGGCGGAGTATATTACTCCCCAAAATAGAGGCGAGCTCTGGCAATCGTCGTCGGGGACCATGCCCCTTCCCATGACGACCCCCCGGCGACGATGACAATGACACAACGAACGATGACAAAGACGATGACGACCGCGACGTGAAAAACCCCCCTTCCTCCCCTTACCCGTGGCTGGTTCTGACCAGCATAGGCTCATCCTCCCTACCCCCCTTAGGCTAGAGTGGTGCATTATGACTTTACGGTTGAAGCGTCCTTAATCCAAATAAACCAAACCAAACTGAGCATGGCTCTGCTAATCGTAAAAGGCGATTCAAGAGAAAAAGTCCACCTCGCAAACGTCAGCTTGGAAGAGGGGAGTATATTACTCCCCGAAAGTGGAAACGAGCTCTGGCAATCGTCGTCGGGGACCTTGCCCCCTTCCCTTGACGACCCTCGACAACGACGACGACAATGATAACACGAACGATGACAAAAGACGATGACGACCGCGACGTGAGAACCCCCCTTTTCCTCCCCTTTCCCGTGGCTGGTTCTGACCAGCATGGGCCACTCCTCCCCATATCTCCTAGACCAGAGTAGTGCATAATGACCTAACGGTGGACGCGTCTTTAATCCAAATACACAAAAAATCTCCCAATCATATGAAGAACTTCTATAATAATGGCGACAAACTTTTGATAAGTTTCTCGTTTAAAAAAAATATTTAACCAAATTAAATTGACATCATACACATTTGAATATTATATTTATTTCTATTCAAATAAATAATCTTTGTTTTGCTGTGAAGTATCAACACTCATTTGTAGTTATTTTTATTTTTACTTAAAAACAATACAATCATCAAACACACCATTAGCTCATTTCATACACTATCAATATTCCAGGCAGTGCAATATAACCAAACCGGTTAAAGCGCCCTTGTTCCTCACGTCGGTATCCTTCCCAGAGTGCAATTCATGCCCCTCTCCAGCCGTCTCACAAGGTGTGTTGCGAATATGACTATTGTGAAGGGATGTTCGAGGTCTGTTAAGAGAACTCAATCCCTTGTATTCGCATAAACGTCTGAGGAAAACCTCGGCAAAAATATTTAGTCAGAATTGCCGGTCTCGACGGGATTTGAAACCGGGACCTCATGAATCAGTGTCGCACGCGTAGTGCTCTAGCCAACACTCTCGGCATCGTCGTTGGTTGACGAAGCCATTATGTGCCACTCTTTCCATCCCCTACCCGTGGCTGGTTCTGACAAGCATTGGATCGTCCTCCCGGTCCCCGAGGAATGTGTGGCGCATTACGACCTAACGGTTAACGCGCCCTTAAACTTATTGATCGAAAATTAACTACGGCGTATACCCCGAATTTGTGTAAGGTTTCCTTAGGAGTGTTTATTTATGGATGGGTATTCGCCATATACTCGACGTTATACCCCCATGACACAAAATAATGTTAAATGCAAAAACATTGTTTTAATCCCCGTCTGGGCCCGGGGTAGAATAGGCCCAGAGCATGGTTATGCTAATCGTACAAGGCTATTCAAGAGAAAAGTCCACCTTGCAAACATCAGCTAGAAAGAGGGGAGTATATATTTCGCCCCGAATGTAGAGGCGAGCTCTGGCGGTCGTCGTCGGGGACTCCTCCCCTTTTTCCACGACCTCCACGGCAACGACGACGACGAACATAACACTTAGAGTGACAAACTTTCTCTTTCCTCCCCCACCCGTGTGACCAGCAAGGGAGTTTCCTTCTTATATACCCTAGACTAGAGTGGAACGTAATGACCTATGGCGAGTCCTAATCGAAATTAACGTAAATCTTATATTAACAAAATATCTATTCAATTTTTTACTAACAATATCAAAGGCGACGCTATATAATTGTAAGCGCCCTAGTTTCTCTCGTTGTCGTGATTATCTTCAGTGATGAATATGGTTACATAATTTCATGTCTCATAACAGTTCTTTTAAACTTTCGTTCCTATTTAATATGTTTTTGACTGTTGAATTAATTTATAATATATTTATTTACTGTATAAAATAATTAAATAATTAAGCATTCGTGATCATGGGATTGCTTGAAATTGATACTAGTGTGATCAGCTGAAAGGTCATTCAATAATAATTTCATTATTGGGATATTGATATCAATCAATATTGGTTTGGGCATAAACATTCAACAGGGTTAGTTATTAATCAATAGACAAATGCATACTGTTGCCTAATTACTTGGTCCAATAGGCATCAATAACCCAAATCAATTACCACAACATCGATTGTGATTGATTGGTTATTGAGTCCTATATTGGAGGTTTGAAATAGTCATTGAATTTCAATGTTAATTATACACTCACTAAAAGATGCACAGTACAGAGTCCACCTTAGTCTGGCCAGCAGGATTACGTCATTTGGTAATAACACACCAGTGCCGAGTCAGCAATGTATGCAATCTAGAAATGACCAAGTACATTGATTCATTGACGTGAATTGACGACCCCTCGACGACGATGACGACAATGACACCACGAACGATGACGAAGACAATGACGACCGCGACGTGAGAACCCCCTTTCCTCCCCTTACCCGTGGCTGTTTCTGACCAGCATAGGCCCCTCCTCCCCCCCCACTCCTAGGTTAGAGTGTTGCATTATGACCAAACGGTTGACGCGTCCTTAATCCAAATAAAAATGTTATAAAGAAAAATCGCACAGGGAATCATTGGACGTGGCTCTGTGAACCAGCCTAGGACCCGGGAGAAGATATCCAGCATCGCTCTGCCCAGCAACCGAGGTGTCTACAACCATCTTAGTTGGCGTGTGCGTCTTGATACAAGAAATAACTCAGATTGGGAAGTGCAACTTTTGGTTTGAGCACACTATACCCTCCCCCTACCCGTGGCTGGTTTTAACAAGCATAGAATGTTCATCCGCAAACATCAGCAGCTAGATTTAACGAAAATAATTTACATCTTACTCATTTTTAATTTATTTGTTTACATTTACATAAATAACTATTGTGTTGCTATTACTATCATCACCATCATATTTTTTTGTTACATATACACTTAGAAAACAATCTTATCATCAAACACACCATTAACTCAACTCTTCAACTTTCATTATCACAGGCGGCGCAATATGACCTACCGGTTGAAGCACCCTTGTTTCTCACGTCGTCGTTGGATATTGGCGCGTGTCAAGGTGTGTTTTCAAATCAGTTATTTGATGAAAAAACTAAAATCAATGTTCGGACCAACATAAAAACTCCAGAGGTCCCACAATGTTTTTGTTAAAAAATGTTTGTGGTCAGCGAAAAATTGTATTAATAAACTTCGTGCGAATAGACTGTTATGGTGCTGTCAACCCCGTATTGGCCCGGCGTAGAATTGGCACAAAGCATGGCCATGCTAATCGTACAAGGCGAATGAAGAGACAAAGTACATCTCGCGAACCTCAACTATAGTACGTATATAGGGGAGTATTAGTCTTCGAAACTAGAAGCGAGCTCTGGCGGTCGTTGTCGGGGACCCATTCCCCTTTCCTTGGCGACCTCCGCGACGACGAGGACGGCAACGAAAACAGTGACATCATAAACGATGACAAAGACGATGTCGATCGCTACGATTGAACCCGCTTATTCGCTTATTCACTTATTGGCTGGTTCTGACCATGGGATTTTCCTCCCCACATCCCCTATAGGCTAGAGTGGGGCATTAGCACCTAACGGTTGACTCTCCCTCTATAAATAAAAGTAAAAAATTTTACATAATAAATGAATCCAAACATTGCCCGGCCTCGCATCCCAATGTTAATAATCAAACACACCATTAACTCATCACATTGACTTACAATATCTAAGGCGGCACAATGTTAGCTAACCTGAAGAAGCGCCCTAGTTTATAACTTTACTAAATAATAAATACTTATTTGAAAACAAATATAATAATTTGTTTTAAATTGTTATTTTAGGAATAAATTAATATTTCATTGTTTTAACAAAGGTTAGCTCGTGACCCCCTTCTGGGCCCGGGCAAGAATTGGCCCAGAGCTCTGCTAATCGTAAAAGGCGATTCAAGGTTAAAAGTTCACCTCGGAAACATCAGCTAGTAAGAGCGGAGTATATTACTCCATGAAACTAGAGGCGAGTTTTGGCAATCGTCGTCGGGGACAATTCCCCATTCTCTTGACGACCACGCCGACGCCGATGACAATGACGATGACGACCGTGACGTGAGGAACCCCCTTCCTACCCTTACTCGTGGCTGGTTCTGACCAGCATTAGCAATTCCTCCCCATATCCCCTAGGCTAGAGTGGTGCATTATGACCTAACGGTTGACGCGTCCTTAATCCAAATAAACCAAGAAAAAAATCTAAATAAACTAACGAAATTCAAATTAAATTTATTAAGTTACAATATCCCATGAGGCGCAATATAACCTACCCAGTTGGAGAGCCCTAGTTTCTCCTGTCGTCGTTTAATCAGGTCTTTTACAAACAAACGTGGTTTAATATCGCAGTATCCGTTTAATTGAGTAGGTTAACACCTTCCTTCCTGATGTATGGGCCTGAGGTAGAAGTTGGCCCAGAGCATGGCTCTGCTAATCGTGGGCGAGGAAAGAGATTAAGTCCTTTTCGCAAACATCAGCTAGTGTGTTGGGGAGTTTATTATATTATTACTCCCCGAAACGTGAGGCGAGCTTTTGCAATAGTTGTCGGGGACCTTGCCTTTCCCTTGACTACCTCCCAGACGACGACGACGATAATGACAACACGAACGATGACAAAGACGATAACGACCGCACCGTGAGAACCCCTCCTTCCCCCCCCCCCTAACCGTAGCGAGTGCTGAGCATGGGACATTGCTCCCATTATGAGTGTATAACCTATCGGTTGACGAGCCCTTAATCCAAAATATTAATAGATATAACAACTGTGATTTTATAACCTAATAAAAGGTAATAACTAACTCACAACAAATTCATTCTATTACCTTACAAAATCACGGCTGCCTAGTATGACCTCACGGCGCCTTGATTCATCTAGCCCCCGTCTGGGCCCGGGGTAGAATAGGCCCAGGCGAGGCTCTGCTTATCGTAAAAGGCGATTCTAGAGAAAAAGTCCACCTCGCAAATATCAGCTAATATAAGAAGAGAGTATTATACTTCCCGATACTATAGGCGAGCTCTGGCAATCATCGTCGGAGAACCCTTCCCCCTCCCTTGACGTCCCCTCGACGACGATGACGACAATGACACCACGAATGATGGGGAGGAATGGGGGATTCCTCTCCTTCCCTTAGCTGTTCTGACCAGCATGGGCCCCACCTCCCCCCCCCCCCCCTAGGTCAGAGTGGTGCATTAAGACCTTACGGTTGACGCGTCTTTAATCCCAATCAATCAAATCAAATCAAACTCTCAGTGTTCTTTTACCCTGTCTTGTTCCGGGGTAGAGGCGTAATTTCTAATCAGGGGCCCTTGGGCCAAAATATATCTGGGGAACCATTGGTGTCTCCCACAAATTATTATGGATATTTGCTTCTTCTTGGGTAAAGTATACAAGATTTTGTACATTGGGGGTCAGTGAGGGATCAACTTTCCGTCCCCACCCTCGCCAGTGTGGATCCAGGTTGCACAGAGCGCGGCGGAAGATGAGGCTAAGCACGTTATTTATAACATGTGTTAGTGGTGACTGGTGATGATGGTTGTGATTGCAGAATTATGTTATGTTCTGTGACTTGACATTGGCTATACTTATTTGTACCAAGCGTGCATGCAGGCGTATAAGGTGCAGGTGTAAGTGTAGGCCTACAGATATCCTGGATTTCGGTAGGATATACTGCATGAGAGCATGAGGAACATAAAGGCCTACTTACTATTAAGTTAACGCCATATACTCGCGTATACCCCCATGACCCCGTCTGGGCCCGGGGTAAAATAGGCACAGAGCATACTCTGCTTATCTTCATGCAAACATCAGCTAGTATAGGCTAGTAAAAAAACTCCCTGAAACTAGGGGATAGCTCTGGCAATCGTCGTCGGTGACCTAGGCCACTACACTTGACGACCTCCCTGACGACGACAACGACGACGACAATGACAACACGAACGACGATCACCTTTTTCACCCTCCCTCCCTCGCCCCGTATGGGCCCATGGTAATTGGCCCAGAGCACGGCCATGCTTCTCGTTAAAGGCGATTTCAAGAGAAAAAGTCCACCTCGCATTCATCACCTATTAAGAGGGTAGTATATTTCTACCAGAAACTAGATGCGAGCTCTGACAACCGTCGACGGGACACCTTCCCTTTCCCCTTGCCGACCTCCCCGTCGGACGATGATAATGACACAACGAACAATGACAAACAAGATCACGACCGCGACGTGACCCCCCCCCCGTTTCCTCTTACCGTGGCTGGCTGGCAGCATGGGATTTCACCATCAGACCCATTCCTTCCCCCCAAGTGCAATTCATGCCCCTTTTCCAGCCGTTCCAGGGTTGTTTGCGGATATGATATTGGGGGGGGGTTTTCGGGTCTTTTAAGGGAGAATTTAAAATCCCTTGAAATTCGCATAAAACGTCTGGGGAAAAAAACCTGGGCAAAAATTTTTTAGTCCAAATTTGGGCCGGGTTTCCCAAAGGGGGTTTAAAAACCGGGACCCCCTAAATCAGTGTCGAAACTCGTATTGCTCTACCAACACTCTCCATGGGGGGGGGGTCGTTTTTTTGACGAAGCCATTATTCCCAAATCTTTCCATCCCCTCCCGGGGCTGGTTCTACAAGCTTTGGGGCCCCCGGTTCCTCGCCGGTCCCCGGGGAATGTTGGCGATTACGCCCTAAGGGTTTAACGCGCCCTTAAACTTATTGTTTCAAAAATTAACTACGGCGAAAAACCCCCAAATTTTTGTGAAAGGTTTTTTCCCTTAGGAGTGTTTTTTTTTGGAGGGTTTCGCCATATACTGCTTTTTTTAAATCCCCCCCTGACACAAATAATTTTTAAAAAGGGCAAAAACATTTTTTTAAAATCCCCGCCCGGGGGCCCGGGGGTAAATAGGCCCGAGCGGGTTTATGCTAATCGAAACAAGGCTATTCAAAAAGGAAAAGTCCCCTTGCAAAAAAACCCCCCCCCAGCTAGAAAGGGGGGGAAGTATAAAATTTCCCCCCCGATTAAGGCAAGCTCTGGCGGGTCGTGGGCGGGGACTCCCCCCCTTTTTTTCCACAACCTCCACGGAAAACGAACCGACCCCAAAACATAACACTTAGAGTGAAAAATTTTTCCTCTTTCCTCCCCCCCCCCTCTGACCACAAGGGATTTTTCCCCCTTCTTATAAAACCCAAACTAGAGGGGAAACGAAAGACCTATGGCAAGTCCTAATCAAAATTTAAACGTAAATCTTATATTAACAAAATATCTATTCAATTTTTTACAAAACATATAAAAGGGCGACGCTATATAATTGTAAGCGCCCTATTTCTCTCTTGTCGTGATTTTTTCTTCATTTATGAATAGGGTTTACAAAATTTTCATGTCCCCAAACAGTTTTTTTAAAACTTTCGTTTCCAATTTAATATGTTTTTTAAACTGTTAAAAATTAAATTTAAAAATTTAAAATTTTTTTAAACTGTAAAAATAATTTAAAAAATTTTTAAGCATTCGTGACCCTGGGATTGCTTAAATTTTTATACAATTTGTGATCAGCGAAAGGTCATTCAATAAAAATTTTTTCATTTTTTGGGAAAATTTGATATCAATAAAATTTTGGGTTTTTGGGCAAAAACATTAAACGGGGTTTTAGTTTTTAAAATCAATAGCCCAAAGGGGCTTAGGGGTTGCCTAAATTAACCTTTGGCCAATAAAGGCTAAATCCCAAAATAAATTCCCACAACATCGATTTTTTGGGATTGATTGGTTATTAGATCCTTTTAATTGGGGGGTTTGAAATATTTCATTGTTTAAAATTTTAATTATCACTCACAAAAAGATGCCTTTAAAAGAGTCCACCTTGGGCTGCCCCCCAGGTTTAAAGTCTTTGGAAAATAACACACCGTGCCGAGTCAGCAATGTAGGAAATCAAAAAAAATTCCAAAGTACTTGATTCATTGCGTGAATTGACACCCCTCGGACGATGACGACAATGACCCCCACAAAACGATGACGAAGACAATGACGACCGCGACGGGTAAAACCCCCCTTTTTCCCCCCCTTAAACCCGGGGCTGTTTTTTGAAAAGCATAGACCCCTCCTCCCCCCCCCACCCCCTATTTTAGAGGTTTGCATTATAAACCAAAACCCGGTTTGGGACGCTTTCCTTAAATTTCCAAAAAAAAAGGGTTTTTAAAAAAAAATCGCACAGGGAAATCATTGGACGTGGCTCTGTAAACCGGGCCAAAGGGCCCCGGGGAGAAGTTTCCCCAGCATCCCCTTCTGCCCGAAAAACCGGGGTTTGGCTAAAAAACCATCTTAGTTAAAAATGTGCCCCCCTTGATAAAAGGGAATAACTCAGATTGGAATTTGCAAACTCGTGATTTTGGGGTTCGTGGTTTGAGCACCCCATACACTCCCCCACCGCTGGGGGGTTTTGACAACTAGAATTTTTCATCTGCAAATATAAACAGCTAGATTTAAAACAAAAATAAATTCAAAAACCCTTACTCTTTTTTATTTTTTTTATTTATTTTTTTTAAAAATTTTCCCTAAATACTTTTTGTTTTGCTATGAAAATCATTACCATTATATTTTTTTTGTTATATATACCCCCCCCTTAAAAAACAATTTTATCATAAAACCCCAAACCCATTAACTCAACCCCTTAAAACTTTCATTATCACAGGCGGGGGCAATATGAACCAAACCGGGTTTGAAGCCCCCCTTTTTTTTCTAAACTCGTCGTTGGATTTTGGCCCGGGGTGTAAAGGTGTTTTTTCCCAAATAAAGGTTATTTGATGAAAAAACAAAAATCAATGTTGGGCCAAACCATAAAAACTCCGGGGCCCCCAACAAGGGTTTTTTTTTTAAAAAAATCCCAATGGTCACGAAAAATTGTATTAAAAAAACCTTCGTGCGAATAACTTTTTATGGTGCTGTCCCCCCCGTATTGGCCCGGGGGTAAAATTGGGCCCCCAAAGTGGCCATGCTAATCGTACAAGGCGAATGAAAAGCCCAAAGTACATCTCGCGAACCTCAACAAAACCCTAAAATAGGGGAGTTTTAAAGCCCGGGGGGAAACAGAAGCGAGCTCTGGGGGTCTTTTATGGGGGGACCCTTTTCCCCCTTTCCCTTGGCGCCCTCCCCGACGCCCAAGGACCCAAAAAAAGGGTGACATAAAAAAAACTTTAAACCAAAAGAACGAGTCGACCCGCTACGTTTAAAAACCCGTTTTTTCGTTTTTTTCACTTATTGGCGGGTTCGGGACCATGGGGTTTTTTCCTCCCCAAAATCCCCTATGGGCTAAGTGGGGCCTTGGGAACCAAAACCGGTTGACTCTCCCCTCAAATAAATAAAAGAAAAATTTTTTTACATAATAAATGAACCCAAAAACTTCCCCGGGCCCCTCGAAACCCCAAATGTTAAAAATAAAACCACACCATTAACTCATCCATTGACTTACAATATCAAAGGGGCGGCAAAATGAAAGCTAACCTGAAAAGCGCCCTATTTTTTATAACTTTACTAAATAAAAAATACTTATTTGAAAACAAATATAAAAAAATTTGTTTTTAATTGTTATTTTAGGGAATAAATTAATTTTTCATTTTTTTAAACAAAGGTTAGCTCGCCCCCCCCTTCGGGGCCCCCGGGAAAAAAAAAAAAAAAATTGGGGGGGGCCCCCCAGGTTTCTGCTAATCGTAAAAGGCGTTTCCCGGGTTTAAAATTTCCCTGGGAAAAAACTTCGCAAAGAAAGAGCGGAGTATTTACCCCAAGAAACAAAGGGCGAGTTTTGGAAAATCGCGGGGGGCCCAATTTCCCCTTCTCTTGACGCCCACGCCGCCCGCCGATGCCCAAGGGACGATGACAAACCGTGACGTGAAAACCCCCCCTTCCTACCCTTACTCGTGGCTGGTTCTGACCACATTACAATTCCCCCCAAAATCCCCTGGGGCTAGAGTGGTGAATTTTTGACCAAAGGGGTTAAAACCCCCCCCTTTAAATCCAAATAAACCAAAAAAAAATTTTAAATAAACTAACAAAATTCAAATTAAATTTATTAAGTTCAATATCCCATGGGGGGCGCAATATAACCTCCCCAAATTTGGAGACCCCTGTTTCTCCCTGTGGGTCGTTTAATCGGGTTTTTTTTTAAAAACAAACGTGGTTTGATATCGCAGAAATCCTTTTTAAAATTGAGTAGGTTAACCCCTTTCCTTCCTGATGAAATGGGCCTGAGTAAAATTTGGGCCCCAAGCGGGGCTCTCCCAAACGTGGGCGAAAAAGGGAGTTTAAAGGGGTTCCTTTTTCCCGCAAACATCCTATTGTGTTGGGGAGTTTATTATATTTATTATTACTCCCCGAAACTTTGGGGCGAGTTTTTTTGCAATAGTTGTCGGGGGCCCTTTGGGCCTTTTCCCTTGCCTCCCTCCCAGACGAAGACGCCCGATAATGACAACACAAACGATGAAAAAGACGAAAAAACGACCGAAACCGTGAAAACCCCCCCTTTCCCCCCCCCCCCCTAACCGTAGCGAGTGCTGGGGGCTGGGACATTGCTCCCATTATGAGTGTAAAACCCTTTCGGTTGACGACCCCTTAAAATTTCCCAAAATATTAATAGAATAAAAAAAACCTTTGGATTTTATAAACCAAATAAAGAGGTAATAATAACTCAAAAAACAAATTCTTTCCCTATTCCCTCACAAAATCACGGTTTGCCTAGTATGCCCCCAGGGCGCCTTGATTCTCTCGATTTATGGGTTTTTCCCGGGGCCCCGGGGGTTAGAATGGGCCCAAGGCGAGGCTTCCCTTATCGTAAAAGGCGATTCTAGAAAAAAAGTCAACCTCGAAATATCACCCTAATATAAAAGAGAGTATTATACTTCCCGATACTATAGGCGAGCTCTGGAAAATCATCGTCGGAGAACCCTTCCCCCTCCCTTGAGGGCCCCTCGACACGATGACGAAAATGACCCATAAATGTTGGGGAGGAAAGGGGGATTCCCCCCTCCTTCCCTTAGCGGGGTTCTGACCAGCATGGGCCCCACCCCCCCCCCCCTCCCCAATCCTAGGGGGTGCTTAAGGGCCCTTTAAGGGGTTGCGCGTCTTTAACCCCAAATCGATAAAAATCAAATCAAATCAAAAAATCTCATGTTCTTTTACTTTGTCTTTTTCCCGGGGGTTAAGGCGTAATTTCTAATCGGGGGCCCCTTTTGGGCCAAAATTATTTGGGGGAAACCATTGGTGTCTCCCAAAAAATTTATTATGGAAAATTTTGTTTCCCTTCTTGGGTAAAGTATAAAAGTTTTTTGTACATTGGGGGCCCAGTGAGGGTCAACTTTCCTTTCCCCACCCTCGCCATTTGTAGCCCTTGCACAGAGCGCGGGGGAAGATGAGGCTAACACTTTTTTTAAATAACATTTTTTGGGGTTGGGGTGACGGTGATGTTTGGTTGTTTTGCAAAATTTAAATTTTATGTTCTGTGATTTGGACATTGCTATACTTTATTTGAAACCAAGCGTCATGCAGCGTAAAAGGTGCAGATTTAAGTAAAAAGGCCTACGGGAATATCCGGGATTTTGGTAGGATTCTGCAGGAGACATGGGGCCCCCAAATAAAGGCCACTTCCTATTAAGAAAAGGGGCCATATATTTCGCGTATCCCCCATGCCCCCCCGTTGGGCCCGGGTAAAATGGGCACAGAGCTACTCTTTTTTATTTTAAACAAACATCACTAGTATAGGCTAGAAAAAACCCTCCCTAAAACTAGGGGATAGCTCGGGGAAACCCGTCGTCGGTGACCTAAAGCCACTACATTTAAACGCCCCCCCTGACAAACGAAAACCAAAACGAGGGACAATGCCCAACCACGAAAGACGATCACCTTTTTCCCCCCCCCCCCCTTTCGCCCCTTTGGGGCCCCCTTTTTAATTTGGGCCCGACAGGGGCCATGCTTCCCCGTTAAAGGCGATTTCAAGAGAAAAAGTCCCCTCGCATTCATCACCTATTAAAAAGGAAAAGTTATTTCAAACCATAAACTAGTGCGACCTCTGAAAAACCGCCCAACGGGAAAACCTTTCCCCTTTTCCCTTGACGACCTCCCCGAAAAACGTTTGTAATGCCCAACCGAACAAGGGAAACCAAAATCACGCCCGGGGACGAAACCCCCCCCCCCCCCCCCCCGTTTCCTTCCTCTACCTGTGGCGGGTTTTCTCCGGGGGCCCCCCAACACCCCCAATTTTGCACCATAAGCTCCCCCAGGGGGGGGGGGGGGGTTTTTTAAAAAAAAAAAAAAAATTTTTTTTTAAAAAATTTGGACCAAAACCGGTGACCCGCCCTTTATAAAATAATTTAAACAATATATTATTTTTTTTACGGCACATCATATGTTACAAATGTACAAAATTTAAAATTTTTTGCCTTGGGGGCACTCAATATTTATCTCTCCTTATTACCCCGAAAAAAAAGTATTTACAGGATAACCCGGGGACAATCGTTCTAAATTTCTCATCTTAAAAGTTTTTTATTTAAATTTATAAAACTAAATAACTTTCCAATCAAATTTAAAAATTACTATCGTCCCCTATCATTATTTCATTTCAAAAACTTTTGAAAACAATCTAACCCCAAACACATCCCAAAACAATTTTAAATTTAAATTTCAATTCACAGGCGGCGCGATATGACTTTAAATATAGAAGCGCCCCCAGTTTTCTCACGCGTCGTTATTTTGCGCGTTTTTCGGGGGCGCCGACCCGGGGGTGCTTAGGGGCCCGCAACCAAACCCCCCGAAATTTTTTGGAGGGGCAATAAAATCTTTTTCTGTAAAAATAACAAAAAGTATGTTAATAATCAAACCCCCCGTCTGGGGCCCGGGGGAGAATTGGCCCGAGCATGGGTCTGCTAATCGTAAAAAAGGGGAAATTTAAAAAAGAAAAAACCCCACCCCCGCAAACTCAGCTAGAAGAGCGGAATATCTTTTAACCCCCCCCCCCCCGAAACTAGAGGCGACTCTGGGAATCGAGGTCGGGGACCTTGCCCCCCTTCCCCTTTTACGACCCCCCGGCGACGATGAAAAATGACACAAAAGAACGATGACAAAGACGATGAAGACCGGAAAATGGGGAAAAACCCCCCTTTTCCCCCCCTTACCCGTGGCTGGTTCTGAAACCCGTATGGGCCCTCCTCCCCCCCCCCCTTTGGCTAGAGTGGGGCATTATGACCTAACGGTTGACGCGTCCCTTTAAACCCAAATAAACCAAAAAAAAAAAAAAAAAAACATGTATAATCATAATAATTAGTCAAATAAAAGAACAAATATCTTTAAAAAAAAATTTTTTAAAAAAAAAAAGAAAAAAGGGATTCATAGCTAACTTTAAGTAAAAAAATAAATGAAAGTACTTTTTAAAGCTAATAAGTTTTATAATTACCGGGCACAAATAAATTTTAAAAATGGCGTCCCCTGTTTCAAATATAACTTTGGGGGAAAAAAAAAAAAAAAATTTTTTTTTTAAACCAAAGTGCTGCATCCCCGTTTAGGCCCGGGGAAAAATTGGCCCAGAGCATGACTCGGGTAATCGTAAAAAACGATTCAAGAGAAAAGGTCCACCCCGAAAAAAATCACTAAAAAAATTGTATTTGGGATATTACTCCCCGAATCTAAGGGTTTTTTGGCAATCGGGCGCTGCCTGGGACACCTCCCCCCTTTTTCCTTTATAAACCTCCCCGGCGAAAGATGACAAGGAAAATTTAAAGAATGATGACAAAACTTGTGACTGCGGACGTCAGAAAACCCCTCCTTTTCTTCACCAAAACCCCCCGGGTGGTTTTAACCAGCATGGGCCTTTCCTCTCTATCCTCTAAAGGGTCGCGAACCCATTTGACCTATTTGTTATCGGGGGGGGGGGGGATATTAAACATATAAATCAAAACCCCCAAAAAATATTATTAAATTTTCTAGGAAAAAGCGTAAGTCCCGCCCGTTTTGTTTTGGGTGAACGTAATTGGTGCATTGAGCTGCCATGTGTTTTTTGCGGATTTTTTGTTGTTCTGTGAAAAAATCATTTCAAAGGGGCGAATTTTTTTTAAAAAAATTTAAAACAATCCAAATAAAAAATTAACTTTATTTTTTATTTTTTTTATTTAAAAAGTATTTTTTTTTTGTAAAAATCGTAAAAACCGATTTTCCCTAAAAAAAATAATTATTCGATTGCGTCCCAAATTTTTCAAGAATATATTAATTTTTAAAAAAAAGGGCCCGTGAAAAAAAAACATTGCAAAAGGATAAAGCAAAGTAGGTTTTTAAAAATCAAAAAATTGGGTTTTTAAAAAAGAAAAAAAAATGTAAAATTTTGATTTTCCCTGAGAAATAATTTTTTTTTTTGCGCTGAATTTCACAAAGAAAAATATAAATTCATAAAAAAAAAGGTTTTTGTGAAAAAATCTTTACTTGGATAAATAAGTAAAGGGGTTATAATCAAGATTTTTTTTTTTAAAAAAAACGAAAAAAATCGTAAAATTTGCATTTTTCATGAGAATAAATTTTTTTGGATTTGCGCTTTAAAAAAACGGCAGTTCTTGGTTCAGAGTATTTCGAAAGGTTTTCCCAAAAATTTCATCGCAAATTAAAATTGGGTTGGTTTAAGGGCCGGGTCGTTCTCACAAAAAAAAGGGGCAAAACAATAATACAAACAAAGAAAAAAAAAAATTCCGGATTTTTTTTTTTTCCAGTTTAGTGAAATGGGAAAACTTCGCTACGGGTCCCTAAAGCTCATCCCCAATTTACTATGTGTTGGGGATGAATTGGGGGCGTTTGTTGACCATGCCCAAAAGTAAATTTTTAAATATAATTGAATTTTACTATTAAATAAATTAATACTGCACATTTTTTTTCAGACGAAAATTATTCATAAATAAAACTTTTAAAAAATGAATCATGAAATTTAAAACCCAGTTTTTTTTAAATGATCGCCATTTGATATAACAAATTTTTCACGACTCTTTTAAACCCCCGGCCTCATTTGAAAAGAACTGTTTTTTCACAAACTCAAATTTAAAAAATGTTAAACTTGCGTCGGGGCTTTTACTGGGGCAGAAAAGATTTTTCCCAATTTAAAACCCTGTGAAGCCCTTCAAGGGTCAACCCGGACCCTGGGGATATTTCCCTGCCCTTTTCAGTGTTTTCCGGGAGTTTTCCCTTGTATCAAACATACATTGAGATATTCCGTATTAAATTTTTTTATTATACTCAGTAAAGACCCTAACATCAAACCCCTGTTGTACGTTTTTATAACACCAAAACGGCAAAGAATTTCCCCAGCCTGAAAAGCTCAGTTTTAAGGGGGGCAATAAAAGGCTCTTTAAAAAAACCCAGTTTGGGTTTTTTTTTTGGAGGGCCCTCTTTTGAATACCATAAAAATTTTGGGTTTTTCCCATTCTAAAATCTCTTATCATTATTCTTTTTATTTTTTTTTAAACTAAAAAACCAAAATAATCACAAAAAACAAAATCACAGGGGGGGAACCCCAATATTGGGCCTAAAAGGTCGACGCGCCCCCTTAAAGCAAAAAAAAAAAAAAAATATATAAAAATTTAAAATTTTTTATAAATAAAAAAAAAACTCGCAACAAATTCATTTTATTTTTCCCTTTCAAAAAATCACTGGGCTCAGTATGCCCACGGTTTAAAAAACGGCTTGATTTCCTCTAGGGTGTTATGAAAAATAGCTTAAAAAAACTAAAGCTTAAAAAATATTGGCTTTCATTAAAATAACGTTATGTTTTTCGGGGAAATTTGACCCATCCTTTTTTTAAAATAATTTGATCCTTTAGGGTAAGCCCAGATCATTGGGTCTGCTGATTGTAAAGTTGATAAACGAATAAAGGGGCTCCCCCAAACCCTCAGCTAGAAAAAAAGTTTTATAAAAAACTAAACCCCAAAACTAGAGGGGGAGCTCTGGCAATCCTCGTCAGGAAAAATTTCCCCCTTCCCTTTACACCCCTCGACCGGGTGATGACGCAAAGACAAACCCCGAAAAGATGACGAAAACAATGGCCCCGCGAACGTAAAAACAAACCCCTTTTTTTTTTCCCCCAAAAACTTTTGCCTAACCATCCAGGGAAATCGGAAAGTTTTTAACACGACAAAATGTTTAGAAAACTTTGTAACAAACCCAAGGCATCTCTTCCCAAAGGGTTAAAATGGGAAAAATTTTGTTTAAAACTTATAGAATTTCAAACGTCCCAAAAAATTTTTTAAATTTTTGGGATTTTGCAATAACCCGCCCCGGGTTTCCCCCAGAAAACCGATTATTATTTTTTGACCTTTTGTTTGTTTTTGATAAAAACTCTTTCTTGCGATAGTGGGAATTCCAAAAATTAACTTTAAGAGATTTGCCATGAACTCAAAGGGTTTTCCTTTTGGGATTCAAAAGATGGCTCCAAAAATTTACAACAAGGTTTTGGGAAGGTGCTTTTTTTTGCTAACCCTTTAAAGGGAAAGTTTCAGGCTAAGCGACTGTGGGTTCATTTTTTACTGCAAAAGTTTTTCGCCATCCGTGAAGGGTCTTTTAAAACATTTTTAAAGCTTTTCCCTTTTTGGAGGATACCCTTTTGTGTTCAGAAAAGTTTTAAGTTCACTTTCAAGGGTATTTGGAACTCATGTATTCAAGTCATCATTTTTGGTTTCAAGACAATTTCCCAAATTTTATTTAGAAAAACCAACCTCTAAGGGGGTTTTTAAATAAAGTTTGGGTGGGGGCCTGGAAAACGTGGGCTAGGAGGGGAAAAGAAAAAACGCTGATAGGGCTGCTAAGGAAAACTTCCCCCCCGTTTGGGACGGGTTTATTTCAATCTAAATTTCCCGTTCCGATGTCAAGAGTGGATTCAAACAAAGATTTTTGGGGGGGGTTTGCGACAAGCATCTTGGGAAGTTTTTTCAAAATAACAAATTGCGTAGTTTGAAAGCCCAAAATTTAAATAACAAAATTCGGGCCACCCAAAGTCCCCGACTCCCACTTTGAGAAGGGGGTGGGATTGTCTAACTTTGTAAGGGCACACCACGCCTAACACACGGATATCTCTTTAAACCCAAAAAAAAGGTTATTCCCCTATGTGACACATGGAAGTCCTTTAACCGTACATCTATGCCTAGCGAAAAGTCCAAATTATGCCCTTTCCATGCAATTTATCTCTCCCCAATTTATATGAAGAACCCTTTTATCTATGTTTTCGGCGAAAAACTTTCCAAAATTTCTCATCCAAAGTAATCTATTTAACAAACTTTTTAAATTTAAATTCCCTACACGTTTTTTTTCTTTTTTTTTTATTTTCATTTACTACATAATTTTCTTTTGGGTATTAAAATTTTTTTCATCCCCCAAATTTTATTTTGTTATTTATACACTTAGAAAACAATCTAATCATCAAACATACCTGCATTAACTCTTCTCATTTACTTTCATTCACAGGCGGCGCAATATGACCTAACCGGTTGAAGCGCCCTAGTTTCTCACGTCGTCGTCGAGGAAAACCTCGGACAAAACCTTATGTCAGGATAAAAGGTCTTGATGGGATTAGAACCAGGGACGTCCCGAATCAGAATGGCTTGCTTAACGCTCGAGCCAGCACTGTAGCTCGTCCGTCTGGTCTTTCCCGGTTTTCCCCGTCTGGGCCCGGGGTAGAATCGGCCCGGAGCATGGCTCTGCTAATCGTACAAGGCGATTCAAGAGAAAAAGTCCACCTCGCAAACATCAGCTAGCAAGAGGGGAGTATATTACTCCCCGAATCTAGAGGCGAGCTCTGGCGGTCGTCGTTGGGGAACACTCCCTTCCCCTTGACAACCTCCCCGACGACGAAGACAATGACAACACGGACGATGACACAGACGAAGACGACCATGACGTGGGGGAACCACCAACCCTTGCCCTCCCCGTACCCTCCCTTTCCCTCTGTCCTTTGCCTGAGCCCGGCCTGATTTCACCACAGACCACAGGCCCCCCGACCCGACCCCGGCCATGATCCCGCCCGGCCCCTTGCCCCCCGGCCATCTACTCCCATGCCCTCCCCTTGCTTGTGGCTGGTTCTGACCAGCACAAGCCTTGTCCACCCCGCGTCTCCCCACGTCACCCCTTACGTTCCTCCCCTTTGGAAAATAACCTAACTAATAAACAACATTATCACAGGAGGCGCAATATGACCTAACGGTTGACGCGCCCTTAAACCTTATAAACATCAAACATCAAACATCCGCTTTTGCTTTTCATGGGTAAACAAATTGTTTTGTTTTTTGTTTTTTTTAACATCACCAAATGTGCTAGATATATTTAAATTACGTTTACCCCGTCTGTGCCCGGGTTAGAATTGAGCATGGCTCGGCTAATAGTAAAACACGATTCCTAAAAAAAGTCAACCTCGCAAACATCAGCTAGAAATAGGGGAGTATGTAAGACCCCAAAACTAGAGGCGAGCTCTGGCAATCGTCGTCGGGGACACCTCCCCATTCCCTTGACAACTTCCCCGACAACGATGATAATGACACAACGAACTATGATAAAGATGATGACGACCGCGAATTGAGATCCCTTTTCTCATCCCCTACCCATGGCTAGTTCTGACCAGCATTGGTCCCTCCTACATACTCTAGGCTAGAGTTGCGCATTATGACATAACGGTTGACGCGTCCTTAAACTTATTGAATTCAAAAACTCGTTTATCTCAGAAGTACTAAAAGTGACTTAGGCCTTTTTCATAACAAGTAATTAAATTATATTCCTAATCACATTCATTTAGTTAAATGTGCCTAAAGGATGGCATAAGAGAACGTAGTTCTAAGCTCACTTCGTGACTGCCAAGTTAAAACAATAAATGAATTAATTATTCACAATCACAGTAGCCCGGGGGAGAATTGGCCCAGAGCAATGTTTTGTTTATCGTAAAAGGCGTTTCAAAAGAAAAAGTCCACCTCGCAAACATCATCTAGTAAGAGGGGAGTTTGTTAGGGGAGGGGAGCTCTGGAAATCGTCGTCGTGTACATTTCCCCCTTCCTTTGAAGACCTCCCCTAGGACGACGACCATGGCATCACGAACGATGACAATGATTACGACGACCACGACGTGTGAATCACCCCCCCCCCCTTCTCCTCTTTAGAATCCACTAACTGTAGCTGGTTCTGACCAGCTGTGGAATGTCCCCTTTATATACTCTAGGCTAGAATTGCGCGTTATGACCCTACGGTTGTCGTGCCCTTAACCTAAGTTTACTGAGTAAAAATTCTTTTAAACAAACACTTATGTAGATCTTCTATTATATCATGATAACGGCGAACAAGTTTTAAATTCAATCAAAATAATTGTTTTACCAAATAATTACATTAACATCAAACATATTTGATTTTTTCATCCAAATAAATAATATCTCGTTTACTTTTTCTATCATCACCATCATTTTGTTTCTTTTATGAACTTTGAAACAAATTATTCACCAAACACACCAGAAACTAATTTAATTATCTTATTATATCACGGGCAACGCAATGTGACTTAACCGGTCGAAGTTCCCTAGTTTCTTACGTCGTCATAAATAAGTCTCCATGTAAAAATATTTGATATCCAAAGGTAGTCAAGTAGTATCTGAATAGTATCGGAGGTATCTATTTTAGTATTTAGTTAGTATCCCGAGGTATCCATCATAATTGGATACTCTTTTAGCTATCCAGTTAGTATCCAATTCATCCATTTGATATCCTTCTTGTATCCATTTGTAATCCATTTTAGTACCTTTTTCTTAAATAGTATCCAAAAGATTTACAAGTGATATCCAATTGGATATCAATTGGAAATAGTGGTAAATACTAGTTTTATTTGGAACCAAATTGTATCTAATAGCTATCCAAAAGACTTCCAATTGATATCCACACGATGCGAAATGGAAATCGTTTGGATACCTGTTTTATTTTGATCTAAATAGCATTCAATAGATATCCAAAACATTTCCAATTGATATCCGCATGGATACGAATTGGAAATAGTTTGGATACTAGTTTCATTTTGATCCAAATAGTTTTCAATAGGTATCCAAAACATTTCCAAATGATATCCTCATGGAAATTATTTGGAAATGGTTTGGATACTTTAGTTAAATTGAATCCAAATCATATCCAATAGGTATTTAAACATTTCTAATTGATATCCGCATGGATACGAATTGGAAATAGTTTGGATACTGGTTTCATTTTGATCCAAATAGTTTTCAATAGGTATCCAAAACATTTCCAAGTGATATCCTCATGGAAATTATTTGGAAATGGTTAGGATACTAAAGTTAAATTTAATTTAAATCATATCCAATTAATATCCAAACATTTACGATTGATATCCGCATGGATACGAATTGGAAATAGTTTGGATACTAGTTTCATTTTGATCCAAATAGTTTTCAATAGGTATCCAAAACATTTCCAAATGATATCCTTATGAAAATTATTTGGAAATGGTTAGGATACTAAAGTTAAATTTAAATTTAAATCATATCCAATTAATATCCAAACATTTACGATGATATCCGCATGGATACGAATTGGAAATAGTTTGGATACTAGTTTCATTTTGATCCAAATAGTTTTCAATAGGTATCCAAACATTTCCAATTGATATCCGTGGACATTATTGGTAAACAGTTTCGATACTATAGTTAAATTGAATCCAAATATTATCCAGTAGGTATCCAAATCGTTTCCAATTGATATTCACTTGGAAATATTTGGCAACGGTTTGGATGCGATATTTAAATATATCTAAATAGGTATCCAAAATTCTTCCAATTGATATCCATGGATTAAATCCGAAATATTTTCAGCCAAACAGTATCAAAAATACTTCCATCTGTTATCCACAGGGAATTAATTGGATACTAGGTTGAAATTTAATCTCTAAGTACTATCCAAAAAGTATAAAATTCACTGACAATTCATATTCATGGATATTAAGTAGAGAATGTAGATCTTTGTTCACTTAGACTAATACATGGTACAAGTATACACCTCTTCGTGAAGAGGGAGTGAATAGTTCCTAAGGCTTAAACATATGGTATAAAATGAAAAATAAAATATAATGTGCATTTCATGTTCTCAAGTTATATGTATACTACTAGTATGGTATACTAGTATTGAGTAATATGTATGATAAAATCCAATACAATGTGATTTACGATGAATTGTAATATAAAACGCTGGCATATGGTATGATATAATGATTATGAAACCGTATTAGTATTGAATGTAAAATATACGTGTAGGGAATATAGTACGGATCTATAAGGCACACCAACTGTTGGTAGTGGAGGACAAGGGTTAATCTGATAGGAAATCGTTTAGCGAGTAAAATGCTCTTTATTAGAAGACTAAATTAAAAATGAAAACTTTCGTTTTGCATCTGTATGCATGCATGTATTAAAAAAAACACTGATGTTGTATTTCTAAACTATTGGCCTAAATTGCATTTTAATACCAATTTTAATTTAAAAAGGTAAAATATAACATTATGCTTTAACAAAAATTAAATAATATTATAATCGTTCTCCCCTGTTATATTTCAGTGTAGGCCTACTACATTTGAATAAGCCGCACGCCAGGTCGTAGAAAGATCGCGATTGGTCAACGACTAGTTACAAAGGTTGCCAACTTCAAGGACTTGTTTCAAGGGTTTCAATTTTGTTTGGCGACAGTTATTTAGTTTGGGGACCGATTGGGGACTGTCGACTTTATAGAGATTTAGGTATTTTAACACAATGTTAGTAAACTACAATTATTTTATAGCTTTCTATTAAAATGAACGGTACAGACATTACGCTTATTTAAGAAACTTACGATTTTCATGTTGGCTCCTACACTTGCACCGCAGCCAGTTGCCAGCTGCTTGAATATAAATGGCAGTTGGATTTTGTTTTTGTATCGGTATAAGGTCCCAAATGTTGACCTAAATAGTCAAAATTATAGATCTCTAGCGATCTCTTGTTTACCCAAACGCTAGACTTTTTACTTGACTATGTCTAGGTATAATATAAGGTACGTAATCAACATAAGGTTTTATTATGTTCAGCAGGTAAGGATCGGATACGGGTTTATAACCCTACTTTTGATAACAACTTGGCGAAAGTTCCAATTGGATTGCACGTTTAATTCCGAAGTAGGTACCTACTTTATTGCTAGGCCTAGGGCCTAGTAAGGCCTTTACCTTGTGAGCCTATACCGACGTTATGCCTCAGGCCTAAATCAATTAAAATTCACTAGAAACTTGATAAAATTCTAGCGACTTGCACTTGCACCAAGCCAAGCTGAACAGCACAATCATAGCCTAGGGCCTACCTTAAAGGTTTGGGGGTTTGGGCCGGTTGACCTCTAGGCCTAGGCGCCAATGACCTACTTGGCTCCAGGGGCCCAGGTTTCAGACTGGAGGAAGAAGCTTGTTTAAAGAATTGGGGTGTAGGGGGCTCAGGGTCTGGAGCAATTCTAAAGCTTCTCTTGCTTCTCTTGCTGCTAAAGCTTCTTGCGGCAGAATGTAAGAATTGCTAAAAATTATTCTTACGTTGAGCTAACTATTTGCTAGGGACTAGGCTTAGCAGAAGCAAAGTTACTGCTGAGGTTGTAATCACTCTAAATTCTGTAGGGTAGGCTAGGCCTACCATAACTAACAATAGACTGATTACAATTAAGCCTATTGCTTGCACTTAGCAATAAGTAGGGCCTACTTATTTATTTATATCTCCCTTTCTTTATTATTATCACTGAAAAAACAACTGTATCTTAAGTTTTTTTAAAGTCTGGAGCGTTCCTATGGGCCTACTTAAAACAAGATGCAGGCCCTAGTACAGCCTAAGACTAGCCCTTAGATGCCTAGCCTAGGATAAGAACATAGGCCCTCACATTATTCGTAATCAGCTTAAACTCCCTGACGGTTGGTTAGGTTGGTGCTAGCTAGGCGTTGAACTAGACGTTAAAACATTTAACGTACTAAACGTACGGTAAAGTTAATGTGGTATTTACAATCACATTAAAAACACAACAAGGGTGGACCGGGGTAGCCACTTGGAAATGGGCTGTGATTGGCTAAATAAAGAATAAATAACGTAACGTATGGTAAAGTTGAGATTGGATCAACTTCTTCAACGAGCCTTAACCCTAGGTCTAGACTAGGGGCCAAAGGGGCCTATGCCTAGGCCTAGGTAGCCCTAGACGTAGGCCTACCCTGACAACTTTGCTAGCCTAATACACTAGTGCCCCTATAGGCTAGTTAGGTTATCTACTTTCAGGTTTGTCTAGGCCTAGCCCCTGGCAAGGTTTACGATAGTAAAATAGATACCTAGTAAAAATAATTTACGGTAACAATAATTCCAATGAGAGTAGGCCTACGATTAATTTTTAGCAAATCTTACGTTCTGCCGTAGGCCTAAGAATAATTTTTAACATAATTTTTAACAATTCTTACGGTCTGCCGTAAGAATATTTTTACAATTCTTACGTTCTGCCGTAAGAATATACACAGGGTTTTTAAAAATGTAGCTTCATATTTTTTCAACAATGGGCTAGGTAGGATGGTAACTTAGGCTAGGCCTCCTAGGCCTATTGATGGGAATTTTCATGTAAATGTATTTCATTTGAACATTTTCAAACAAAAATTCAAAATTTTTATATATAGCCCTAGGCCTACTTTGTTTAGGCCTAGGTAGCCCTGGTGAAAATTCTTGCAAGATCTTGTGTTAAGTAAGATCTTGCATTAAAATAAGATCTTGTTTATTTCTTGGCAAGATCTTGCCAAGAATAATACAAGATCTTACAATACAATTTTGACAAGATTTTTCAGCAGGGAGCCTAGGCCTACTTTGCTAGTAGGCCTAATGCAACAAACATATTTGTTTGCACATGTAAACTTTGAAACCAAATTGTTGACCCTTCCTAGGACATTTAGCTAGTCTAGGCCTATGGTGCTTGGTTGGATGCTTGACATGGCCAGCATTTTTTTTTCTTTTTTTCTTTTCTTTTTTTTCCTTTTTCCCCTTTTTCCCTTTTTCCATTTTTTCCTTTTTTTTTGCTTTTCTTTTCATTTCCCACCCTTTTCTATATTTGATTCATTCATTAAATACATTTAATCATTTTTATTTGTTATAAAACAAAATTGTTGTTTTTAAATGCATTGTTTTATTTTATTTTATTTTATTTATTTATCTCTAACAACAGGTATCAAAACCCACAAGTGTTAGGTATAACTAAAACTAAACAATTCCAAAATATACTATTCAAAACAATACAAAATACGTTACACATACAAATGATTAAATACCTATATGAACAAGTTCGATAAAATTAAATTAAAATGTTTTCAACAAATACAAACAAGAAAAAATTGAATAACTAAAGAATATATAAAAAACGGCTTATCTTGTTGTTGTAATGAGCGCTACTATTTCAAATATGTACTAAAATGTAGTTTATTGTAGTTTCTGCATCTATGTAATTAGATTTATTTAGTTGTCCTCCTTTGTAAATCAGTTTTTATAACTGAATAGGATAGACGTTAAATAAATAATAAATAAATACCGTAAATAAATAAATAAAACATACCTAAGCTACTCACTGGTTAGGACATGAGTTTTCTAATTGGGTTTATCAAATTTACTGGACCGGTAGGCCTACTTACATTATAAAGTGAGTTCCTATGCAGGTATTTATGGTAGGAAACAAATTAAATCACTGTCAAAAACCGTAGGCCGAAATTAATATAGGCCCGCCTAATAAATAACTAGGAAAACGCTAAAGTCCCGTCGCGTTGTTGAGCCGAGCACCGGTACGTGCAACACGACCCCAGTACGACATTCCCATAATGTTACATACCAATAAGTCTTTAAGGTTTGACCGATTTAGCTGAAAATTTGTAAAATAGGAGAGAATGTTGTAATTATTGGCCCTGCCAAATTTCATAACGATTGGAAAATTTGTATTGTTTTATTTTTTTTTTTATTTTTTTTTTTTTATAAAACCAACGATCGGATTTGTTCAAAAACTATACAGCAACCCGCATAGGTGGTATGGTACATGTGCAAAATTTCAGGTCGATCAGAGTAACGGTGTGACCTGTACCGAAGCAGTAACAGAAAAAACAGCCATTCGAGCCATACGAGTCAAGAAGAGACGCTTGCTACGCTCGCTCAAACAATTTTGACAATCATTCATTGTTTTTAATGGGCCAAATTTAAACAAGTAGGCCTACATGTAATTAAGTTCCACCACAAATACCTGCCTCTGGATTCTCATAACTACATTTTATATATTTACATTTATTATGTTTTGGAAAACTAAGTAGGTAGATAGGTAGGGCCACCTATTTTTCTTAATTTTTAATTTGTAATCAATTATTTATTGTGAATTTCAAGAACGCTAAGCTTAATGGGCGGGGGGGGGGGGGGGCAAGGCTTCACCTGGCCTACCCGCTACGCAGTACGCACGCCTAAGAAAGCCTAATGTATAGGCCTACAAGCAAAATAAATCTTTTTATATTTGACCGACTTTTGGTCAATTATCCAATTTTAATTTGACCGGTCAAAGTATCATCCCTAATAATATACTCACAACTTTATTCCTCAGATTCAACCCCCAATAAATGACATCAATGACAGCAATGCACATGACCCAAATGATGAGAATGAGAAAGATCTATCTACAGAGAATATTGTGGAAGTGTTCGAGGCCAAGACTTCACGAGATAATTTTGTGGAAGAAGATGAGCCATTTTGTGTGTACTATCCAAAGAATACAAAAACAATTATAGTAATAACAATTCTTACTCCTGTTTATACACATAATAGTTAGTCAAGTTAACAAGTATTAACTATATTGGAAAAAAGTGCACCTATAAACTAAAAATTACAGCATTGCATTGCACCCTAACTTTTCAAAAGGGACTGTGTGTTAAATATTATAAACCAGTGTTTATAATAAAAATGTGGGCATTGTCCTCTTTTTGTACAACAACTATTGCACAAATTTATATTTATTTAATTGATTAACCCAATTTGGTCGAATCAATTGGATAATACGTGGATGACAATCTTTTGATTGGATATCATGTAGATACCATCTAGACACTATTTGGATTACATTCTTTTGGGGTGGATATTATGTGGATATTAACTTAATACTATTTGGATGACAAAATTTTATGTAGGGACTATCCATATATCCATATAACAACCACCCAAAATTTTGTCATCCAAATAGTATTAAGTTAATATCCACATAATATAAATAATATATGTGGATACCATCTAGACACTATTGGATGTAATTCTTTTGGGGTGGATATTATGTGGATATTAACTAATTATCATTCGGATGGCATAATTTTGGGTGGATATTATGTGGATATCAATAAATACTATTTGGACAGCAAAATTTTCGGTTGCTATTTTATGGATGTCAACTGGATAATATTTGGATGACATTCTTTCAAGTGGATATTATGTGGATATCAACTAAATACTATTTAGATGGCAAAATTTTGGGTGGATGTTATATGGATATTATCTGGATAATAATTGGATGGCATTATTTTAGTGGATATAATGTGGATACCATCTAGACACTAATGGATGTAATTCTTTTGGGGTGGATATTATATCGATATCAACTTTATACTATTTGGATGAAACTTTTTTGGGGATGGGTATTATATTGATACTTTACTAGATATTATTCAGATTGCATCATTTTGGGTGTAAACTATATGGATAATATTTGGATGCATTCTTTCGTATTTAGCAATAACCCGCCCTGGTTTACACCAGAGCCGATTAATTTATTTGACCTTTGTCGTTTTGATAAAAACTCTACTTGCGATAGTGTATTCAAAATTAACTTTAGAGAGATTTGCCATGAACATCAAAGGTTTACTTTGGTATTCACAGATGGCTCCAAAATTGACAACAAGGTTGGAAGTGCTTTTTATTGCTCCACCTTAACTGAACGTTTCAGGCTAAGCGACGTGTGTTCAGTTTTCACTGCAGAGTTATTCGCCATCCCTGAAGCTCTTAAATACATTCTACGCTGTCGTTGTGGAGAATACCTTTTGTGTTCAGATAGTTTAAGTTCACTTCAAGCTATAGAACTCATGTATTCAAGTCATCATTTGGTACAAGACATCCAATTCTATTTAGAAAAACTAACCTCAAAGGGTTATATAATAGAGTTTTGCTGGATACCTGGACACGTGGGCATAGAGGGAAATGAACACGCTGATAGGGCTGCTAAGGAAGCTTCCCAGCGTCGCGACGTTGATTTAAATCTAGTTCCCGTTCCAGATGTCAAGAGTGGATTCAAGCAAAGATTGTTGGATTTGCGACAAACATCTTGGGATGTGTTGCAAAATAACAAATTGCGTAGTGTGATGCCCACATTGACTAACAAAATTCGTCCACCTACGTCTCGACTCTCTCGTAGAGAAGAGGTGGTATTGTCTAGACTTCGTATAGGGCACACACGCCTAACACACGGATATCTCTTAACCAGAGAAAAGGTTATTCCCATATGTGACACATGTGATGTACCTTTAACCGTACATCATGCTAGCAGAATGTACCAAATATGATGCCTTGCGCATGCAATTTGATCTCTCCCAATCATATGAAGAACTTCTATCATATGATAACGGCGACAAACTTTCCAAATTTCTCATCCAAAGTAATCTATTTAACAAACTTTAATTAACTTCATACACATTTCTTTCTTTTCTTTCTTTTCATTTACATACATAACTTTTATTTTGCTATTACTTTCTTCATCTTCAATTTATTTTGTTATTTATACACTTAGAAAACAATCTAATCATCAAACATACCTGCATTAACTCTTCTAATTTACTTTCATTCACAGGCGGCGCAATATGACCTAACCGGTTGAAGCGCCCTAGTTTCTCACGTCGTCGTCGTCGGAAGTGGATACAATTTGGATTTCAATTGGATAATATTTGGATGGCTTTTTTTAGGGCAGGGGGGATATTTTGAAAAGTAATTGGATACCATTTGGATGTCATTATGTAGGGTGGATATTTCATGGATAGAGACTGGATACTATTTGGAAGCAATATTATGGTGGATATTAAATGGATATCAACATGATGCTATATGGCTGGTAATTTTGGGGTGGATACTACTGCATGAGAAACTAATAAGATACTAAATGGATAGATACTAGATACTATTTTAATTATTGGTGTCCATGTCATATCCATTATGGTTTCAATATGGTAAGATTTTGACACATCTAATACCTTTTGGATACATCTGGAGGATACTTTTTTAATACCAAATATGGATACTAAGTGGATATCATTTGGATATTGTGGATACCTTATAAAGTATCTATCCATTTCATATCCATTGTGGTATCAATAAGGTAAGATTTTGACACATCTAATACCTTATGGAAACATCAAAGGATACTACTTTGATACCAAGTTTGGATACTAATTGGATATCATTTGGATATTAAATATTTTTACATGGGAATAGTGGTTTCAAATAAACTTTCAGATATTCAGATATATTGTTTTATTCAGATTGTGCTGTAATGAATGCACAAGTAAACAGTAGACCACGTTGCCCAAGCCTTGCTGACTCTGAGTGCTATGTGAGTGTGGACACTCTTAGTGCGTCGCTCCCTCTCAAACTGGAGCTGGGGCGGTGCTGGCAGTGGTACTTGTTGTGGGCACTGAAAAAATAAAATGTATAGTAATTATTTCCAAATGGGTTTAGCACTATTATTGGTATTGTGTTTGGAATTTCCTAGCTCTATGAAATTTGATATAATTTTCTTTGAAAGCTGTTTATTTTATTGACTGTACAGAAATATTTATTTCAGTGAAACCTTTGTTCTTCCAAAATAAGTCAGAACTTTCTAATTTATATTTGATCAATAATGTATCACAGTCACTTCCTACGAGTGTGTTTCAGTATGTGATCTTATTACGTGCAATACACCAGGTGACGTTTACACAATGCAGTCAAGCACAACGTGAGATCGAGCAGATTCTACGTACTAACTGTTATTGGGACTTGTAATGCTCGGCTCGAGCAGGATTTCTTTTGAACAACAATCAGATCTAAACACTCATCTTGTTATACACAAAGAATGTTTACATCAATTTATGTAGTTTTAAACATAATTAAAACTTTAAAGTATTGCTGTAGAATCATATAGTTTGTATTCGATGTATGCTTGATGAAAGTAAAAATTAATGTCATGTTTTAAACCTTTACAACTCACCAGTTAATGCAATAGAACTCCGTTCCTCCAGTGGCTGGGCCAAGGTGACGTGGGAGACCACGCATTTTAAGTCCTTGCCATTGTGTTGGGGCTGCAGCTGTAGGGTGAGGGTCTGCTTGATAGACCCCGTCATCCAGGGCCACCTCCACTCGTCCTGAGCTGTGGCGTGAGTAACAACGTCCTTGAGGATGACAGCGTCGCCCAGGACCCAGGACATGTTAGCGACAGGGCGACTCTCCTGCACCTCACAGGTGGCCGTGACGTTGTTTCCCGTGTAGACCGTGCTCATAGTTGGTACAGTGGGGCGACCTGAAGCAACACAAGGCATGACTGTGAGAAAACACTAAGGTTGTGTTCCGTAAAGGCGACCGTCGACCATTCTGGGCTCGACTGGGTATTGTTATTTTCATTGTTTCACTCAACGTCTGATTGTTGGGGTACTGCCTGGCTCCGAGATGGTGCTTGCATTCTACAAGGCCGTGTTTTTAATGAAAAGTTGTGATATCTCGTAAATTGTTACATAAATCATATCATTTACTAAATAAATGAATGATTTGAATGAAAGAATGAATGAATTATTGTCTACCCATGTGTAGTTACAGGAACATTGTCGGAAGTTGACATTATTCCATGATTTTCAATGAAAGAATTTGAAAAAACCGCGCTTTCTTCAAGACAAGCCCACGACCGGAATAAAACTGTGGGCTTCTTGGTCTCGACCACAACAGTGAAAACAGCAACGCATCGCATACGTTTTCTTGCAAATCTGATCTGTCATTGGTGCGAATTGTGTTAACTTAAATTCCATTGGTCGTAGACTGGTCGTTCTGGTCGCCTTGCGGAACACAACCTAAGGAAAGTAATTGTTAAATGTTAAGAAAAAAAGTACAACACTATATGGTCTACGTTGGCTTTTCTGGAAAAGGACCCATTTTTTTACTGTCTCAATGCTGTCCTAATTGAATAAATGGTAAAGATGAGGCTTTCTGCACAATGTTATCATCATTACACGCGTCCTTGTCGCTGTGTTGCTGTTGCGCAGTTTCTCGTGTAGCTCGCACGGCGAGGTGCTCTGCGTCTGCGCAGTGTACATCGCAGTGAGGGGAAGCAGGCGGGGTAGAAGGGGGTGGGTAGAAACCATGGTGTGTCGGATCGTTGGCAGAGCAAACAGAAGGCTTTGGTCCTTAAAATACAAGTTTTAAGATTTTAACATCAAAATGATCTTGAAAGGATTCGGCCGGAATGCAAAAAAAGGG
>JAMZAV010002783.1:0-65454 GCA_024449915.1 Sweltsa coloradensis | reverse complement strand
CGGACATTTCATCAGACCGAGTGGTCTTGTGTTGCGCTCTTTCTAGTTATCACTGTTTCTTTACTTCCAGGTGATGTACTTTTCCGATGACTGTGCACCTCGCCGGGGACGCATTTCATCAGACCGAGTGTTTTGGGTTTGGCTTTTTGTTATACTGTTTTTTTCCATGACAAGACCAGTCGCCTGGGACGCATTTCATCAGACCGATTTGGTCTTGTGTTGCCGCTCTTCCATGACGAAGCCATGGGTACCAAGACCCATTTGCGTTCTTGATGTTGTTGTGGCCATGAGCAGGTACGCAGGGAACAGCCTGGCGAAACTCTGGGAAGTGGTGAACGAGGTTGAAGAAAGAATGAAGAACATCAAACCCAAGTCGGGGTTCAGTCAGTTCGGCGAACCGTATCCGCCGATGAGCGGCTACGCGGGTATACACTTCCTGGACCGAGAACGTCCGCTTTGCGAAGAGATTCCGGGGAAACGGTACGAGAATCCGATCATCTGTGCATCGCTCTGTTCTGCCTTTAAGGTGAACTTGCTCGACTCGTACACAAACATCTTCGGCGAGAAGTCGGAAACACAAGGTCCGTCTTCCAACGATCTGAAGATGTTTGCCGGCCGTATGTTCAATAGGTACCTGCTTATTGTTCAGTTCAACTCCATCAATTTCGGGGACACTATGTACTGCCTGGACAGCTCCAAGTTTGTTGATTTAAACTGCGGTCTGTCGGTGAGCGGCGTGCTCGGGTTCTTCAGTCACTCCTGCTGCTGCAACACAGGAACCTTCACCTACAACGGCAACTCCATCCTGGGTATCGCTCTTCAACCCATCAAGAAAGGAGACCAGGTAAACAGACAAGTAGGCTTTTTTTCACACTACAATAGTCCCTCGATAATTCAAAGTCCAAAAGCCATTTCGAAACATTCAAATTCAAATTAACCAAAAATTCAAAACCAATAAAAAAATGCAAGTTTGTTATGCTTTACTGATGTCAAAGAAAAGCCCTATTGCTTGGTCTCCCCTTTCCAATGCAGTTTAGAGAGAGGATAAGAATGAGAAAATTGCTTGAATTGGTTGTTGATTTCACAGAGCGAAAACCATGTTGAAAGTTGTCCAAGATGTCGTATTTAATGAGATTTGAGGAAAGACGGGAGTACATTTTATTTTTATTTATTTATAGGGCTACTTATGTTGTATATATATTATTATATTTATTGATTCATAGCAGTTGTCGAAAAAGTTTCTTTCAGATTTGACAGCAACATTGCAGTCTTCTGTTGAATTTATGTCATGGAGGTCAACATTCACAACAACTAGCAGTTTAGTAAAGGTTTGTTCTGTTGTCTCGGTGGCTCAATTGGTAGAGCTATGGCACGTTAAGCCGGAAGTTCTGGGTTCGAACCCCAGTCGGGGCAAACTTTTTCGACAACTGCTATGAATCAATAACTATGTCCTTAAAGCGGGCTTATGCTTAAAAACTTTATATTCATTATTATATTTATATACAGTGGACGTCGATTTTACGATCCCTTCACTAACGATTTCCCACCAGATAAGGCATATTTTAAAAGTCCCTTGGATGGTTGTATATAAAACCATGTTAAACACCCCGAATCGAACGATGTGCCGCTTCAGAAGTGTCAGTTCCCAGGACGTTAACTATATTGCAACACTGTACTTTTCCCCTGTTTTACGACTGTCAAGTTTCATGACCAACATAATATTTTGAAACAATTGAACGAGTTTGCAAGATAACATTGCATCATAAATTCCTTTCCCACACGACATGAACACTCAGCCGGGCCAACTGGATCGTATGCGCACTTAGGTCGACGCATGTCCCCCACTCCTTTCAGTCGGTCTTCCCCACCCTCCCCACCCGTGCAGTCAGCTGTGAAGTGGATCGTATGCGCACTTAGATCGACGCATGTCCCCCACTCCTTTCAGTCAGTCTTCCCCACCTCCCCACCCGTGCAGTCAGCTGTGAAGTGGATCGTATGCGCACTTAGGTCGACGCATGTCCCCCACTCCTTTCAGTCGGTCTTCCCCACCCTCCCCACCCGTGCAGTCAGCTGTGAAGTGGATCGTATGCGCACTTAGGTCGACGCATGTCCCCCACTCCTTTCAGTCGGTCTTCCCCACCCTCCCCACCCGTGCAGTCAGCTGTGAAGTGGATCGTATGCGCACTTAGGTCGACGCATGTCCCCACTCCTTTCAGTCGGTCTTCCCCACCCTCCCCACCCGTGCAGTCAGCTGTGAAGTGGATCGTATGCGCACTTAGGTCGACGCTTGTCCCCCATCCTTTCAGTCGGTCTTCCCCACCCTCCCCACCCGTGCAGTCAGCTGTGAAGTGGATCGTATGCGCACTTAGGTCGACGCATGTCCTTCACTCCTTTCAGTCGGTCTTCCCCACCCTCCCCACCCGTGCAGTCAGCTGTGAACTGGATCGTATGCGCACTTAGGTCGACGCATGTCCCCCACTCCTTTCAGTCAGTCTTCCCCACCCTCCCCACCCGTGCAGTCAGCTGTGAAGTGGATCGTATGCGCACTTAGGTCGACGCATGTCCCCCACTCCTTTCAGTCGGTCTTCCCCACCCTCCCCACCCGTGCAGTCAGCTGTGAAGTGGATCGTATGCGCACCGGTGTCCGCACACGCCCCTGCCCTCCTCTCAGCCAGCTACGACCTTGGCTGCGACGAGTTACATCGCCGCAACTCTCTCTCTCTCCCACTCATACGCTTGCGCGTTAACACAGGGACGCAACTCTCTCTCCCACTCATACGCTTGCGCGCTAACACACGGACGCAACTCTCTCTCCCACTCATACGCTTGCGCGCTAACACACGGACGCAACTCTCTCTCCCACTCATACGCTTGCGCGCTAACACACGGACGCAACTCTCTCTCCCACTCATACGCTTGCGCGCTAACACACGGACGCTGGCAGCGGCACTCGACTTTCATCGATAGTATTTTAGTCCTGTTAGTGTTATGTAGATATTTTGTTGAGAGGTGGATTGCTGTGTTCTCCGCTACTCATTCAACTCGCAGCAGCCGGTAGCACACTGGGTCATTGCTGTGTTCTCCGCTACTCATTCAACTCGCAGCAGCCGGTAGCACACTGGGTCATTGCTGTGTTCTCCGCTACTCATTCAACTCCCAGCAGCCGGTAGCACACTGGGTCATTGCTGTGTTCTCCGCTACTCTTCAACTCGCAGCAGCCGGTAGCACACTGGGTCATTGCTGTGTTCTCCGCTACTCATTCAACTCGCAGCAGCCGGTAGCACACTAGTTCATTCAGAGGCGGCTCTACCATAAGGGCATTGGGGCATGTGCCCCTCCTACTCTTCCCGCCAACAATCACTCACATATACGAGTTGAAGACGTCGTGGTACACATTTACATAAAATCAAATAGTTTGTATTTTCAATGTGAGCGCGCGCGCGGTAAGGAAACAGCGAACAACGCTTGACTCGAGTGAGCCGTCTACGGGCTAGACGAAGTTGCGCCCAGGGTGCGCCTGCGCAGTCAGTTTTATTCGGAAACAGCCGAATCGTTGCCTCGCAATAAAGCGTTGAAACTCCGGCAGGATGGGCATGATTTTAGTCGGCCCAGAGCTGTTGTAAGGAGAACATGTTACGCGCTGCTGCGTTGTGCGGGTAATCGAGGAATTCGCCGTGTCCAAAGAAAGAAGAGTACAACTTATTTACAGGCTCATTTGCATGTGCTGCTATTATCTTCTTTTACTTTAAGCAAGGTCAAAAATATAGATAAATTACCAGTTTTAAATGATAACTGATTTGTGCCCAGGCCCGTATTAACCATTGGCTAACGAGGCTCTAGCCCAGGGGCGCAACTTTGTTTCGCCCTAAAAAAATATTGAAAATATTTTTGTGTTATGAGTATAGTTCTCCCTTGCTCAAATCGCTGTAAAGGCTGTCTTGGAGCTAGATATATGCCAAAATTTTTCGCCTCCGGCGGCTGTGGCCCTTGTAGCCCACGCAAGTCCATTCAAATATATTGTGCCCTGCCTATTTTAAACCCCACGAGCCGCCACTGAGGTCATTCATCAAAAACGCCTGTATATTCCCTGGGTACCTAGACTTACACAAATTGTATTTTTTTAAATCCCATTTTTGACGATTTACCGCCATTAACGAATGTTTGTACAGTCCCTTCAAAGCCGAGAAATTGAGGTTCCACTGTATTTATATATGTATTACTAGTTTGAATATTTTTGAAAAGGATGAGAGCAGTGTGATTGGGCAATAATTATGTAGGTTATCCTTTTTCCCTTTCTTATGTTTAGGGACCATATTAGATAATTTTAATGCTGTTGGAAATTCCCCACTTTTGAACGACAGGTTTATGATATGGGAAAGTGGCAGCGCAATGAGATTAGTTGTTATTACTAAGATAGCTCTTGGAATACTGCCGTGTCTACATGAATATTTAGGTTTATCTTTTTCATTAATTCACATATTTCAGTGGGACTTGTGGGAAACAGGAAGAAAAGTGGTTGATGTGGACGACTGGTAGATACAAGGTAGACACAACAGCATGAAAAGTATTCACGTTTGGACCATTAAAACAGCTAAACGACAATACAATAATGAATGACAATAATATAATGATGACAATAATGAAGTAGCTCAGGAGCCTTGACGCTCGAGCAGGGAGAAGAAGCAGCCTATGCACTGTCCTAAGGCATTTCTACTTATGTTTGATTTTTGGGATAGATGTTGTAGTGTTTCAAGATTGGCAGGCCTGGGGAGACACGGAACTAGGGACCCGTGAGTGGACGTAATGTAAGAGTGATCGTAATAAACAACTAGATTAACAGTAATGTATCTCTTGTGATTACCTTGTTTGTACTTGCTACTTGCATACTCGACTACTTACTACTAGCTACTGCATTTTTGTCACTAATCATACCTAGGCCAATAAATGTTTTCTTGTTTTCTTCAGCTGTTCATCAGTTACGGGACTAGTTACCATGAAAAGAACCTGAAGGAGCGGACCGCATTTCTTCTTAATCGCAACACTATTTGCTGCTGCGAAGCCTGCCTCAACGACTGGCCAACAAATTCGAAGATGGCAGAAGAAAACAAATTTGACGCAATCTGCACAAAATGCAGAACTACGATACCTGGCACACCTGCCACACCTATCAGCAAACACTTGATCGTGCGGTGTCCCAAATGCCGAACGAAGAAGGATATTGCTGCCTTGGTCAAGGCATGCATTATCTTGGAGCAGAGGTTGGATGTAATAAGCCATGCGATACACCAACCTTCACCACTCACCAAAGACTTCACACCCGAGTTGTCACAGTTCTTGATATTTATGTACAATAATGTTAAAATGCCCAGTATCTTGACGAATCGTTTAGAACTTTGCTTTGTCAAGTGTTTCAGACGGTGCAATAATATCAATGGACTGTTGGCCCCAGAATGTAGTGGGGAAATATGATTCTTCGCGCCTGTAACGAGAACGTAGGCCGACACTAGGCCAGCATCTTCAGTACTGGTGACCTCAGAACAATAACAAGGGCAGACACAGATCCCTCGTTTCTTCTTCATTTTGTTTCTGAGAGATATGTTGTGGATTGTTGATGTGATATCTTATTAGGGATGCCCAACGATAAAAAAGTCATATCGATATTGTGATTCGAAATCAAACTTTTAAGTCGAGTATCGATATTATTATTCAATATCAAAACTTTTTACATGTTATTATTACGTTCTCCGGGCGTGCCAAGGCCGCCCGCAATGCAGACATGCCACTGTCAGTCCCAATCGAGAGCGGCAGATTCAAGGTTAAGATAAGGCCTATACAACAGACATGTTATTTTTTAGTTTGATTCTATCGTTATTTTTACATAACTCACAACAATACCTGCGGCCGTGCGAAGAGATGGAAGCGCACTGATTTCTCCAGGCAGCACGCTCGCCCACGCGCTTGCTCTTGCTCCAACTTCCTCGGTCTGTCTCTCTCTCTCTCTCTCTCTCCCTGACTCTGTCTCGATCAGTTATAAAATCAGTTATATAACTGAGTGGGTAGACTCTAAATAAAATTTATTTTATTTATTTATTTTATTTATACAACAGCTGTACAAAGCACGCTCGCCCACGCGCTAGCTCTTGCTCCAACTTCCTTGGTCTGTCTCTCTCTCTCTCTCTCTCTCTCTCTCTCTCTCTCTCTCTCTCTCTCTATCAATCTTTTGATCCATCGACACTACTTAAACCTATCGCATTTATGTTTTTCGACATACAAGTTTTTTTGAAAATTTATTTTTTTGGGGTAAGGAGGCCTACACATCGGCAAAGTTGTATAAAAAAAAGTTAAAGTAAAACGATATAATACATTTCCTTATTGATATCGAACTTTTTACTTCATATCGATATTGTATCAAATTATTGGGCAGCCCTTTATCTTATCATTTGATTTGTCTGAACATTGAATCTCTTGGGGCAGCCGTTAGTTTAAGTTTAAATTCTTTTAATTTAAAGAACCATGCGACATGTTAAACAGTGACAGGCCTAGTTCCTCTAAACTTAGCTTTCTATTGCGACATGTTACGTAATACAGTGACAGGCCTAGTTCCTCTAAACTTAGCTTTCTATTGCGACATGTTAATACAGTGACAGGCCTAGTTCCTCTAAACTTAGCTTTCTATTGCGACATGTTAATACAGTGACAGGCCTAGTTTCTCTTAACTTAGCTTTTTATTGCGACATGTTACGTAATACAGTGACAGGCCTAGTTCCTCTAAACTTAGCTTTCTATTGCGACATGTTAATACAGTGACAGGCCTAGTTCCTCTAAACTTAGCTTTCTATTGCGACATGTTAATACAGTGACAGGCCTAGTTTCTCTAAACTTAGCTTTCTATTGCGACATGTTACGTAATACAGTGACAGGCCTAGTTCCTCTAAACTTAGCTTTCTATTGCGACATGTTACGTAATACAGTGACAGGCCTAGTTTCTCTAAACTTAGCTTTTTATTGCGACATGTTACTAATACAGTGACAGGCCTAGTTTCTCTAAACTTAATTTTTTATTGTGACATGTTAATACAGTGACAGGCCTAGTTCCTCTAAACTTAGCTTTTTACATAGGTATTTCATTCAAAACTTTCCATCATACTAATCCTTTAAACATATCTACCCGTAGGCCTAGTCATATATATCTTGTAAAATAGTTCATTCTGAGATATGCAGTGTATGATTTGTAAGGCAGGAAAACTTGTCTCAATAACTACAAGGGTATTTTTTAAACATACTTTATAGTGAACATAGGTGTAAATTTTTAACAAATAATGTGGTTGACTCGTTGATATATCACACGGCTGTGTACAGTGTAGGGATGGACGAACGTTCAAAATTCCTAACTTAACCTAAACTTTGTATTGAAATCATGGCCTTCTCTTGAGTACCTAGCCTATATTATGCCGTATGAAATAAATACTCGTGCCAAAAATGGTTTAGCCTATTAAAAATTAAAATAAATGTGACAATTTTCATTTAGGTCTACAATAATTTTCATTTCTTCGTGTTCTTGTAGGCCTACCTGTTTCTGGTTTAAAACAGATTTGTTCAAGTTTGGTTCTAGTTTGAACTTTTAGTTTGCTTTGAAACTCATAAACCTAGATTCGTCCATCTCTGGTAAAGTAAATTTAGCATAGTGCTTCTGATATGAATTTAAATTACTTATTTTTGTATTGTGTATGGAAAATATGAATGCTAGTAGTTTTAGTTTGTAAGGGCGTGCAGTAAACCGCATTGTTGTGTACTGTACCAAGCGTCGTGCAAGGGAAGATCTGGTCATTTTGCCAGAATCAAGTGCAATATGAGTTTATGACCTAACGGTTGACGCGCCCTTAATCCAAATAAACCAATCATGTGATAACGATTGTGTTTAAAAGTATTAATTCTTCACGTCCAGCTTATCATGTCTTCCACCTGTGTGTGTATCATAATGTAGAATCTTAAACGTATTTTCAGCTTCACTGTCGACAAACATTTCATGACAAATCTATGTTACGTAATTGACTAATTGTACAGCTACAATGACAACTTGTAATTTGTGATAAGAATTTGTTGCAACGTTCCCATTGCAATCCTTGATAATGCGTGTATACTACGTATACAATAATGCTGCACATTGGAGCTCCAGAGATCAGGTGAACCTTGAACCTTGTTTCTTTACTCTAGTTGTCCACTCTTTGCAATTAAGTACAGTAAATTAAAATAGACTCGTTTAAACCTGGTTTTGCTAGAGTTGAGGAAAGTCGCCTATTGATGTGAAGCAACAGGTCACCATAGGGGCCTACTTATTTGTGTACATACGTACTTGTTATAGGATGCCATGCTTTTCAACTTTGTAAATCACAAGTTACAAGTCAAGTTCTAAAAATCCATATGTGCTTTTAAGAATAATTTATTATTATTACTATTATCATAGTCGTTAATATCAATTCACTATTATTTAAGTTGATAATCATATTTATCAATCATTCTATGTTGATTGGCTGTTCATCTAATCATACTTAAACATACTTATTGTGCCAATTAAAAAAAAAAAATATTGTGCTTAATTTTAGTCTTTGCTCCTGATTAAGTCAAAGTTGGAAACTTTTAAAGGAACACTAAATGCAATCCAAGTTTCCTAAAATTATAAATAGTAACTTTTTAAGATACAAGTTCCTGATGTTGAAATTGGAATATTTGCTAATAGTTCCTAAAGCGTTCGTACACAAGACTGCTAGTACTATGTACTTGCGTAGTTTATTGACGGTCGTCAATGTATGAATGTAAAGCCATGACTGACAACAAGCTCAAAGTATGAAATAAAGTATTGTTATGATCTAAGTATTAAATAAATATAAGTATCTCATTGTATTATCAAGGACTAGTAGGCCTACTATTCTGTGTTCTTGTCGAGCTGGTCCTTATTAACGATGTTGTTTCATTTAGTGTTTGACCACCCAGGCCTCGATGTCGTATTGCACTGTTGTCAGTTGTCACCGATATCAACGTCCAAGCCACTAAAAAAAATACAGACTGTAAATGTAACTGTAAAATGTCAAAATAAATATTTTATATTTTGAATAGATTAATGTTTTACTTTTAGTAATGGTGTGTTTCAAAATCATGGATTGACGCCCACGCAGTTCGCACTGAAACTTCATTTCAGTCTGGTTCAATCCCCAATGGAACACGACTTGTCGTGCAAACATGGCGTCAAATCAAATCATGCACGTCAAGTGCCGCCATATTGCACTAACTCTGTTGCACTGCCCTCTGACGCAGTGCGGCTCAGTGCAGCACTCGTTCCTTATGCACCGACAATGGTGTCCGTGCACTGGCGCCGAGTTCACACTCAAATTCCCGGTGGATGATTCTGACGTTAGTTCACATACAGTGCGCACGAGTGCGGCCAATGGAAAACACCATTACTCTCTTTACATACTTTGATCAATATCCTGACTGTAGTACTATAGAGTGAGCGAAGCGAATGAGGATATTATAACGCCAGTTGTTGGGTCTTCGTCGTGATTAATGAATCTGTTAAATGCTAAATGTATGCTTGTCTGTCCGGTCCCATACGGCCGAACGACCAAACAGATTGTGCTGAAATTTGTTGGATGAACGTAGCGAGCGAAGCGAAGACTTCAATTTCACCGACCCCCCAAAAAATTTAGCTCGGGTGTTTGTTTTTTTTTTTTTTTTTTTTGATTTCTGTCTGTTTGTTCGCTCTCTACCGTGCAAACGGCATATGCGATCTTGATGAAAATTTGACAGGGCCTTCGAAATCTGTGAACTTAGACTTGCTACGTTTTTGGGTACAATCGAAGAAATATTTCTCATAAATATCGTACTTTTACAAATTTTTTCGATTTTTTGTGCGATATTTTCGTGCCATTTGGGCCAATTCTGACCAAACGGGAGGGGCTACAACGTTCATATTATACATGGACAATAAGGTTATGGTGATGTAGTACATTTTGAAAGAAAAAGTTGAAAACGTTAGCCAGAATCTACAGAAATAAAGCTTTTAATATAAGTTTTTTGATTTTTTGTGCGATATTTTCGTGCCATTTGGGCCAATTCTGACCAAACGGGTGGGGCTACAACGTTCATATTATACATGGACATTATGGTTATGGTAATGTAGTACCTTTTGAAAGAAAAAGTTGAAAAAGTTAGCCAGAATCCATAGAAATATAGCTTTTAATATACGTTTTTTACGATAAATAATACCAATTGACAAGAAACAATAGAAGCTTGACAACAATCACCTACAATGCATAGGCAACAAAACAAAGCACTTGTAAAAGTAAGATATCTTACGCAAACTAAAAACTTCAAAAAGCTCATCCATCAACGCGGCGGGACTTAAGCGTTTTCCTAGTAACAGACATCCGTGACTACGTAATTGAGAACTGCTAACAAAATGAGGAAAACCCTTTGCGATTTAAACCTACAAGAAATAATAAAAATTGAAAATTAGCCTTAAAATGTGCAGGTTGCATTTAAACAACAATGCATTTATTCTTGAAGAAGTCATTTTTATCAAACCATTTTTGTGAGACTGTGATTACATGCATAGCAGTGACCAAGGTGTATCGAATCTTGCATGCTCAAGGTTCCCCTAAATTCCGCTCATTCCGTTGGAAGATTGAGTAAACCTTGCGATCTTTACTCATATTTCGTACTGGCTATGTTTTCCATAGTATCGTATGCAGTTCAAAACATAATATTTTATAATTCTTTAAATACAATCCAAAAATAAATAAATCTTTCACAACCGGGGGTTTGAACCTAGGTCTTCCACATTTCGGGTATAAGGGCGTCTTTGCCGACTAGACTAGGAAAACGCCAACAAGTGAGCGAGTCAAGTGTTGCGTACCGGGGAACATTTAAGTTAGATAATAATTATACAGGTACGTCGAGCCCACTTATAAAGAACTCTCTTTTAACAAAGTTCTGGATTTAACAAAGTAATTTTAAAGCTTGATAATTAAAAATACATGTAAAGTGACTCTGTTTTAACAAAGTTCTTTTTTTAACAAAGTCAAAGTCAGATTTTGTCAAGTTTGTTATAAGTGGGCTCGACTATAAAACAGTTTTGAGTTTAGTTGGTATAAGGGCGCATTAACTGTAAGGCCATAATGCGCCACTCTGTCTAGCCTATGATAGGCTCAACACATGGCTCACTCACTCGTCTAACAACGTCTTTGGCATTTTCCTAGTATAGTAAAGATGAACACAATATTGTTAGCATAGTTTTTACATTGATAAATATTCTTGAATTTGTAACATTAGTAGTTGTATTACTGATGTATTTTACATGCAATGGGATAGGAGATAAATTACCATACAAAACTTAACTTACTAATGACTATGGAATGTGGTCAAACTCAAATGTCTCCGTCTTTCCTTATCTAGAATATTATTTGTGACAGTTTTGATTTTAGTTCACATTAACAGTCTGGGACGCCGGGTTTTCTAAATTCCGAGGGGTGCTTAAATAAATATCCAGCCATACCTGCAATGCACTGATAAAAACTACAGTTGTCAGTGCACCTTATCGGTACAGGCGAATTTTTTTGCAAATTTACAAAATTGAAAATTGAAATACCTATAAACACTATTTTTAAAGAAACTTTAATAGAACAGGTACCTTTGTTATACAATTAAATTAACTCTTAGATGGGAAAATAAGTTTTTATTATGTGTAGGAATATTTTGAAAAGTTTCACTTTTCTTCGACAGGCAGACATTATTTACACAAATACTAACATCTGACAAAACAACAACTACAGCTATGTGGATGAAAAAATAATTGCAAAGTTGTTTTTTGTAAGTAATTTAAACAATAAGGTTAAAAGAAAAACATTTAAAAACGATCTATCCCTAGCTATAATTATGACAAAGCAACTTTAGCTGAATAAAAAAAAATAAAAAAAATTGTAAAAACGGCAGCCAAGCTCTCCTTTCAAAAGTCTTTGGCTGTGAATGTTGTGAGATATAGAATTTGAACCAATTTTTTCATTCTTCCTCCCTAGTTTCGCATTAAAAATAAGTAAGATCATTTCCACTATTGACGAGCGCCAAGCCAAAAAGTAACAATTTTAAACTCAAAATCATAAAAAAAATTACTTGGCCATTGAATTTGGTTCATTATGAGAACTTTAAAAAGTCAATTGCCAAGTAAGTTTTTTATGATTTTTGTTTAGTTTAAAATTTTTACTTTTTTTACCACGAAAATGGTTGGCTTGGCGCTCGTCAACAGGCGAAATGATCTTACTTCTTTTCAATGCGAAACTAGGGAGGAAGAAGGAAATGATTGGCTCAAATTCTATATCTCACAACATTCACAGCGAAAGACTTTTGAAGGAGAGCTTGGCCGGGCAGTCGGCAATATGCATGTTTAGCAGCCGCTTAAAGGGGCTAAAACCCCCAAAAATTATTTTTTACCACGTGATCTATAGCACAATACTACACTTAAATGACCGTTTAAACTAGGAAAACGCTTAAGTCCCGCCGCGTTGTTGGATGAGCGTAATTGAGTGCATTGAGCTGCCATGTGTTTATGCGAATTTTCTGTTGTTCTGTGGAAAAATCATTACTTAGTTGAATTCTTTTTTAAATTTAATTAAATTAAATTAAATTAAATTAAAAATTAACTTAAATTTTTTAATTTATTAATCGTAATTGTTAAAAAAAAATCGTAAAATTGCGATTTTTATAAGAAATAATTTCTCGATTGCGCTCAAATTTAACACTAATATATAAAATCATAAAATTAAGGTTCTGCGAAAAAATCATTACAATCGGATAAAGCATGTAGGTGTTATAAGTCAAAGAATTGTTTTAAAAAAAAAAAACCGTAAAATTTCGATTTTTATGATAAATATTTTTTCAATTGCGCTCAAATTTCACAAGAATATCTAAATTCATAAAATAAGGGTTCTGTGCAAAAATCATTAAAATCGGATAAAGCATGTAGGTGTTATAAGTCGAAGAAATTTTTTTAAAATCGAAAAAAATCGTAAAATTGCGATTTTCATGAGAAATAATTTTTCGTTTGCGCTCAAAAACGTGGCAGTTCTAAGTTCAGAGATTTCGAAGGCCTCCATAAAATTTCATCGCAATCGGAGTATCGGTTTAGCCGGAATCGTGCGGACAAACAGACAAAAATACAAAAAAAAAAAAAAACATTCCGGATTTTTTTCTCCAGTGTAGTAGAATGGAATCTTCGCTTCGCTCGCTACGCTCATCCAAAAATTATATCTTGTAACTGTGATTTAACACGATTTTTTTAATTTTTTTTGATCCAGAAATTGGCGAAAATTGGTGTTTTGGAAAATTTCCTAAATCGGCTTTAACCTGCTTCTTTTTTGGTCCACATAGATACTAGAGCATAGTACCAATCTAAAATGCCCCTTTATAACATCGTGTCTTGAAACTGTGCCCAAATATACCCTCAAACACGCAAAAATATGCATTCCAAAATCACACCCCAACTTGGTAATCAGCATATTTTGACCGAACTACTTGCCCAAATTACAAAACAAAATATAGAGAATTTACAGAAAATGCTGTCGAGTACGTCAATAATGGCCAATATTTTTTTGGATCAAAATACTCCAAGGTCACGGGGCATAAAGATCGTCCCCATGTTATTTCTTATGGGAGATTTTTGCCGATGGGACCTAGCTCGAAAAATGTCATGTTTGACAATTTTTTGGGAGGTCATGGTGGCCCCAATAATTTTTCTGTTAATTGCTAAATTCATTACTAGTTAGCCTGAATGAAATATATTTTTTGAGTTTAGCAGTTAAATACCCCTTTAAGTATTGTATGCATTTCAACATGTTAGACAATTTTTTTATTTCAATCCAGAAATTAAACAATCTTTCCCAGCGGGGGGTTTGAACCCAGGTCTCCCACATTCCGGGTATTAAAGATCGCATTATAGCCAACTAGACTAGAAAAACGCCAAAGTCGTTGTTAGACGAGTGAGCGTGTCATGTGTTGAGTATACCCAGGAACATTTGCATTTAAGTTTGATAATAATTATACAGGTATACCATATTAATAGAGTTTTGAGTTTAGTTGGAATGAGGCTATAAAACACATGGCTCACTCACTCGTCTAACAACGACTTGGGCGTTTACCTAGTATTAGTAAATTCACAAATTTTCATGCTTGCTTCATGATTTGCACGATTGTAATATGTACTGGAGATATGGTCTCCACAATCACATAATTTGTTTTGCACGACTGACTCGGTTTAATGTTGAATATTGATGGCAGTGGCGTATCCAAGGGGATGGGAGGAGGGACAACCCTCTACCCCTTTGCAAAAAAGTGTGAAAGTGCACTTAAACGTTTCAATGGAGAATATAGAATAACTGTATTATTGCAATACTGAAGGCAAATTACCATCTGATCAAAAGAGGATTTTTGGATGAGCAAAGCGAAGACTTCAATTTCACTGACCCCTCAAAAAATTTAGCTCCAATGTTTTTTTGTTTTTTTTCTGTTCGCGCTCGACCGGGCAAACGGCGTATGCGATCTTGATGAAAATTGGAAGGTACCTTCAAAATCTCTGAACTTAGACCTGCCACGTGTTTTGGTACAATCGAAGAAGTATTTCTCACGAATATCGTACGATTTTTAATGCGATTTTTTCGTGATATTTGGGCCGATTCACTAAACGGGGGGGGGGGGGAGTTAATTAAGGCTACAACGTTCATATTTTACATGGACATTAAGGTAATGGTGATGTATTGCCTTTTGAAAAAAAAGTTGAAAAAGTTAGGCAGAATCCATAGAAATAAAGGTTTAAATATGAGTTTTTTTAAGGTGTATTTTAACAATTGTAACTATAGAAACTTGATAACAATCACCTACAATGCATTTAAAAATCACTTGCAAAAGTAAAGAAAGAAAAAACTTTTAGATCAGGATTTTAGTATAGCCAGAGTCGATAAAGAAGTTTCCCCTTTGGGGAGGTCCCCTTACTCCCAAGTCAAAACGGAATCTAACGTCCTGCGCGCTGAGAGCGGCTCCGATGTGAAACTAATAAAAGCACTGCACGATAAATACGGTCAGTAGATTATCGATGTGCAGTGACGCTGAAATCAACAAACAACAGACGAAACGTCAAACTTCAATTTTATTTCAATCATATTAGCCCTGGGCCCTAGTCTTTTAAAACGATTTACTTTTGATTTATTATTGTACTATAAAGTGTTGCGCAGGCGTCACTGACATTTTCGTGCGAAATAATTTGAGATATGTCTTGTTCAAGCCTAACGGACGTAAGTGTAGCCTAGGCCCAAGGCCACAATACAGTTTTCAGACGTAAGTACGCCCTTGGCATTCAAATCGAAATCTTGAACAATACATATTGTCGGCCTAGCTCCTAAGCTTAGGTCTACTCCATCAGAAATATCTTCATTAATAAAGAGAGTTTGCTTTATGCCAAAACATTCGCCAACATTCAATCGTATTTAATATTTTGACGTTTCCGCCATTTGTCGTCATCGACTGTTAACTACTAGTAGAAAAGTGACGTACTTTTATTGAAGTAGTTCCATCAATCGTCACACAGAGTCGCGCGGAACGTTAGATTCCAAACGCCAAAAACCGACTTTTATTTAACCCAGGGCGGTATAGGGAGTGGAGGACCTCCCCAACGGGGAACCTTCTTTATCGACTCTGGTATAGCTATAAAGTTGGTGATGATTTAAAATGCACAGATTTTCACCAAAATGATCTTGACGGAGAAAAAAAAATCCTGGGGAAAACCCACCGGACCCACCACTTAGCCTTCGGTACATATAATATGAAATAATTGGTTCAACCCCCCCTTTATGAATTCCTGGATACGCCACTGACTGATGGCTAGAAAACTTGTCCAAACATTTTAATTTGCGTTTTTGCGTTTTTATACAGTGGGTGGTACCGTACTTTTGTGTCTTTGCCGCATTTTGCCGCTCATCAACATCGTGATTCAAAACATGTAAAATATTATTTTGGTCTAGTTTACAGCTTACACAACAGTATGTATTAACACACATAACAAAAACTTGTAGAAATACAGCCAAACCTTACACACTCAAAAGGAATGAGATCTAAAAAAAGGGCCAAGCTCATCTACCCTTCCACATTTGCGCATTCTTAATTCATAAACGTACAGTGTCCCATAACAGCATCCTCGAAAAGCTTGGCAAAATAGAATTTGCGATTATTAATTTAACGTAGTAGTTTATCCAAGTTCTTTTTTTGTAATTAATTTAAACGTAAACATGCAAATTCTATTTTGCCAAGCTTTTCGAGGATGCTGTTATGGGACACTGTACGTTTATGAATTAAGAATGCGCAAATGTGGAAGGGTAGATGAGCTTGGCCCTTTTTTTAGATCTCATTCCTTTTGAGTGTGTAAGGTTTGGCTGTATTTCTACAAGTTTTTGTTATGTGTGTGATCTTATTACTTTTTCAAGTTCCATTACAAAATTATTTGTTAAAATATAATATTTTATCAAAGTTGATTTAATTTTTATGGTATTAGCAATAACAATAGGATGTAAAATATCTAGGCCCGGATTCATGTACATCCTGGGTATAGGTGGTATAACCATGGTATAACGACGGTATAAGGACTGGTTAAGTCTAGGCAACTCACATCCTATTAAAACTTTCCCATGTAACAACAAACGCACAACTAATGTAATTTTACACCTATTTCACTGCACCCACACGAGGGAAGCGATATATCTAGACGGCCTTGACCCACAGCCATGTAAATCATCAGATAATCAGAAGAATATTGAAAATTTTCACCATCTTTTGTTTTACATTTTTATTAAAAGTGACAGGAGATTGCGTGAGGTTATCAAAAGTAAAGAAAAAGCTTATTATTGCCGTAAATTTTGGAATAGCCTAGGACTATCATACCATTGTTTATCTGCATTAGGCTTGTAGTAATCAAAACTAGTTATTTGTGCGGGAAGTGTGTCAAAACAAGGAAGTGCTGGCCTAGGGTTGGCTAAGAAAGGCCTAGGGCTTGTCAAACATGTAGTGTAAGTATTTATTTATCTAGTCCTATAGCCTAATGGAACTTTAGACCTACACTGTTGTATTATAAATAATTTTCTACATCTGGGCCTAGGCCAGGGACGGTTTCTGATTTGTTTTATGAGAGTATAATGACACCTTTTCTCGTTCCACACAAAGAAGAAAAATTTTAAATGTCCGCCATTTGTTTACGTATCGCACTTTCCCGCCTAACTCTGCTTATACCGTCAACAAGTGTCAAGTAACTATGGTTACTTGTTGATTATATGCAAGTGTTTAAGGCTTATTTTAAAACCTTTATTTGGAAGCCTTCCAACAAACTTTTTCAACTTTTTTTTTCAAAAGAGACTATCATTCTATAACCTTAATGTCCATGTAAAATATGAACATTGTAGCCCACCCGTCTGGTCAGAATCGCGGGCCGACGTATTAGATGTAAGTAGCAGTAGTAGCAGTAGGAGTAGCTAACATCCTTAAAGTGATTTTGAGCATGTTTCAAGCCATTTTTTCACCAAGAAGGAATGGTCGTACCCCAATAAAATTTGGCATGTGTTGTCAGGTACCTAAATCCCCTCGATTGTGATAGTTTTCAAGTTCACATCACGTTACATGACGGCTGGGTAACACCTCGAAATCACCCCAACTCTGCTTGGTGTATAAGGTGCTTGAGTGTGTAGCGCACCGCGGCTTGGCTGCGGCGCCCTAACGGGCACCTAGATGTTATTTCTAAAATTACAATCAATTTTAATAGTTTTTTTTATTAATAGTTGGCTCACCGCCTGCACGAATGGGATGATTGGGTTCATCCCATTCGAGCAGGCGGTGAGTTGACTACTTTTGACATCCACTGTTTGTAGTTGTTTACCTGTCACTGAAAGAACGTACATCTACATCTTTGTGTACAACACATTTCATTTGGTACGGGCTAAACATTTTGAGGTAAGATACATACACTTCACTCAAGGAATGTGGTCTACAGTAGGCTAGGCCTATTTTTTGTGTCCTAGGCTAGGCCCTAGGCCTACACTTATTTGGCGGAATTGCCAATCTCGTAATGTTAGGTTAGGTAGGCCCTAGGCCTATTTGTAGCGTGGCCTAGGGAAGGCACCCAAAGCCCAAAGGTTAGGACCCCTAGGCCCACACAACATCTGTGCATTTGTCCTAGGCCTAGACTACATATGTGCATTTGTTCTAGGCCTGGCCCTACATAGGCCTAGGCCTAGGCCTATGTGCATTTGTCCTAGGCCTACACAACATCTGTGCATTTGTCCTAGGCCTAGAGGTATGTGCCCATTTGTCCTAGGTAGGCCTATTTGGCACTCTTGCCGCTAAGCGGGTCCAACTTTAATAGTTAATACTAACCTCGCCACGGCGCTTCGCGCCCACACCCCCACCCCCCTCACCTAGGTTTTCCTAGCATAATTTTTTGCTAGGAAAACCTAGGTTAGGGGGGGGGGGGCGGCGAGGTTAGTACTAGAGTAGGCACATAAAATAACGTTTTTAAAAGGTGGACCCGCTTAGTGGCAAGAGTTCCGCCTACAATGTGCATTTTGTCCTCTAGGCCTAGGCCTACACTTATTTAGCGGAATTGCCAATCTCTAAATGTTGGGTTAGGTATTTGTAGTCCTAGCGTGGCCTAGGCCTAGGGTAGGCACCCAAAGCTTTGTGTCCCAAAGATTAAGCCCCCTAGGCCTACACAACATCTGTGCATTTGTCTTAGGCCTACACTACATTTGTGCATTTGTCCAAGCCAAGGCCTTCACTACATATGTGCATTTGTGCTAGGCCTACACTTATTTAGCGGAATTGCCAATCTTGTAATATTAGGTTAGGTATTTGTAGCGTTGCCTAGGGAAAGCACCCAAAGCTTTGTGTCCCAAAGATTAGGTCCCCTAGGCCTACACAACATCTGTGTAGGCCTATTTGTCCTAGGCCTAGCCTACACAACATAAGTGCATTTGTTCTAGGCCTAGCCTACACAACATAGGCTAAGTGCATTTGTGTTTGAAACTGGTTTACACCCCTAGATATAACCATGCATGGAATACATAAAATGCAGCAGGTGAGTTCACCGGAATTGCAAGAGATCCTTGATCAGTATGCAGATGTATTTAGTTCAGAACAAAAGGGACATAATGGTCCACCAATCCACATAGAGTTAGAGGAAGGTCACCAACCAAAGTTTCTCAAGGCCAGGCCAGGACCCTTATTCTCGAAATTCGTGAAAATTCCCACCCATGTTAGTGAACTCACACACGTTGCGATGTGTGAGTCACAAAACGCACCAAATGCTATTCTCGAGATAAAATTGAGAACGAATCCTCCCACTCACAAGGCTCTCACTGGGACCCTGCAACGAGGCTGGCCAATTTTGTTCCGCGAACCACCAACCAATAGGATTCAAATAGGTTGAAAACAGCTGTTTCACCCGGCCAATAGCAACCCTCCTTTGGCTCGTCTAACGGGACACGCAGAGCGGTGGGGGTAGCAGTGATGCGATGCACTTGCTTGCTAGGAGTTGAGTTGAGTTACTCCCTCGTAGGCTACCCAAACGCATTATGTCTTGAAGCTGGCGAAATAACATGAATAAAGTGAAGTAAATAGGCCTACTAAGCTGTGTACACCCTGCATGCAAAAATATTTACGGTAATTAAAATACTGTGTTGTCTACAGTTATGGGGTATGTTTTAATATCAAGTACATTTCAAAATATTGCATGATGCATTTTGTGGTTAGTGGCTTGTTTACATCCCGTCTGTAGGAGCACATATAGTGTACTCTATTATCTGTGGTAGGAGCCTAGAGGGTAGGCTTGCGTAAGGACAACGACTTGTAAACTAATGCAAAATATTAAATTAAAATACTGTGTTGACTCTACGGTTATGGGGTATGTTTTAATATTAAGTACATAACAAAATATTATGTGATGCATTTTGTGGTTATGTGGCTTGTTAACATCCCGACGGTAGGAGCCTCGGGTAGGCTTGCGCGTAGGAAAATAGTTCACAGTAGTTCAACATTTTATTATGTCTATGCCGTTATTGATGATACATTTCACTTAAAATTATATTCTAACCAATATTAAAGAAGTGTACGCATGCTATTTTATAATACATATTACGGCCCAATTGCTGTGAGAGAAGTCACAAGGGTTTTGAAACGTGACAGTGACTTCGAGTGAGTGAGTGAATACACTCACAAAACACGCAAAATCGAGAGTCGAGAATAGCAACCCGCCGTCAGTGTGTGAACTCACATCACACGCCCATTTCATGCCGTGAAAAGCCAGTGAGAAAACTAGAGAATAGGGGTCCAGTTCCGTTCGCCTTCAGACCAATGGTGGAGCAAGAAATAGAGAGGTTGGTACAACAAGACATAGACCTACTCGAACCAGTACAGTATTACAATTGGGCGACACCAGTGGTGGTCGTGGCCAAGCCAGAAGGAAAATTGAGGTTATGTTGCGGTTATAGTTAGCACTGTAAATGTAGCAGTTAAGAAAAACTGTTACCCGTTACCTACCAACACCGAAGTGTTTGTGTGATGTATGACATTTGAACTACCCGCCTAGAGCACTGCAGTGAAGTGGAGCTCTGTGTCGTGGGATCTGAGGGGCGGTGGGTTAGAAGTTGCGGTCGCCCCGTCTTGACTTGCAAGGAGCGATGTCATGTAGCCTAGCATCCTAGTGATTGTAATTGTATCTATTTCAAATAAAGTACAGTTAATCTTATATCTTATACCCAACTATGCCGCTTGCTGAGTCTCCCGGGTGGATGAGGCTCCGGCCCCGTTACGATGCTCATCGAGTCTCCCGGGATGGAAGTTTTTTCCGGGCCCCAGCTACGCTGCTTGCGGGAGTCTCCCGGGGGAAGGGGTTTTCCGGCCCCAACTACGCCGCTTGCTGAGTCTCCCGGGGTGGAAGTGCTTCCGCCCCAGTTACGTCGCTTGCCGGTCTCCCGGGGTGGATGAGGCTCCGGGCCCCAGTTACGATGCTCATCGAGTCTCCCGGGATGGAAGTTTTTTCCGGCCCCACTACGCTGCTTGCTGAGTCTCCCGGGGTTGAAGAGGTTTCCGGCCTAAACTACGCCGCTTGCTGATCTCCCGGGGTGGAAGAGGTTCCGGCCCCAACTAGGCCGCTTGCTGAGTCTCCCAGGGTGGAAGAGGTTCCGGCCTCAACTACGCCGCTTGCTGAGTCTCCCGGGATGGAAGTGCTTCCGGGCCCCAGTTACGCTGCTCGTAGTTTCTTCTGTAGTGGATCAGGCTCCCGGCCCTCATTTTACACTGCTCAGGGATTCTCCCATAGTGGATGAAACTCCGGCCCCATTTTACGCTGCTCGTGGATTCTCCCGTAGTGGATGAGGCTCCGCCCCCAGTTTACACCGCTCGGGGATTCTCCCATGGTGGAGAGGTTCCGGCCCCCAGCTACGCTGCCCGTCGAGCCTCCCGTAGGGAATGAGGTCCGGACCCCTGAATCACTGCTCGAAACGAAGTATCCAGACCTTTCCTGCAGTAGCACCGCATGGCTGCGACTCAACCTTCTCCCATGACCCCATAAATACTCGCTCAAACGCCCCAACTCTAGTATTAACATTGGTCACTTTCCATACAAATTTTCAGGTCATACCACCACCATCCGCTCCACCAAACTCCAGAGCCATCTCAATCTCAATCCAATCAAATCCCCTTCTCTCCCCACACCTGCCACCCTCCCCAATAGCAGCCACTACAATCCCCCCATCAAACAAGTCAAACAATCCAAACAAATCAAACAAACCCTAGAAATAGGGCCCAACAGTCATAAAGAAACCAAAACTCTACCACCACGAAGGGCCCAACTAAATCATAAAGTAATCACTAGGCATACGACCGAAAAAACAAAATTTTTTAAAGGAAAGCCATTCAAACAAAAAGAAAGGTAACACAACCCCCACCTACCACACCAATCCCCATCAATCAATCAATCAATCAAGTAAGTCTAAAACCAGTCAACAAGCAAACTCTCTATCTTGTCTCTAAATTTTTGGGTCAGTTCGAAACAAGATTGAGGAACGGGAAACTTTCTTAAAAAGCTTATCCCCAGATATTGTTTGCCCTCTCTGAACACTGGTTAGAGCCAGATGACACCAAGTTCTTTTTGTCCCCCAGGATACTCAATGCCGCTTTCCCTACTGCAGATCCTCCACACACACGGTGGAGTAGCCATATTAACCAACCAAATCAAAAAGTAACCCAATACCCATTATTCACAAATATGTTCAGAATTGATTTTAAATGCAGCAGCTGCATTTGTCAGCCCTTTCCCCCACTAGACATCCTAGTACTCTCTGTATACAGATCTCCCAGAGGAAACCTATCTAGTTTTTATTGGTAACTAGAGGAAACCCTCGTGCTGCTTACTAAGCTACACCCGAAAGCAAACTAGCCATATGTGGTGACTTTAAAATTAAACCTCCTATCAAAATCGCGCGCCAGCATGCTCCTCCTCGACCTGTTAGCATCTTACAATATCCATCCTTCAATCCATTCTCCAACACGCATGGTTGGGGAGAGCAATACATTAATTGATAAAATATTTACTTCACTTGATGCATCTATGCTGGTACAAACACTATAGAAGCCATTTTCAGATCACGTGCCCTTTTCCTTAAGTTCTGCTCCTCGGTCCCACTGACAACTCCTACAACCAAAAAACGCATATTTATGAAATCAACCTCAACTATTTCTAAACCTCATTAATTCTGAAAACTGGCATGTTTTCAAACGGTGTCACACGACGAGGTAAATGACATGTTTGATAAGTTCTTAACCACCTTCAAAAGCCATTTCAATAAGCATTCCCTATGATTAGTACTAAAAAAAAAAAAACCAAGATCAGCGCTTGGATATCACCGGAAAACAAACTACATGCAATCAATTACGTATTTACCAAGCAGTGTAAATTAGCCCCCAATTTTCCATTTGCTTAAGGATAAATACAAAGCAAAGATAAAAGCACACACTATTAGCTCAACAAGCAAAACGCTCTTATTATTATTATGTAATTGCCACCGCTAGCAATAGAATCAAAACCTCGTGGGACATTATTAAATCACAATCCTTGGCCCCTCAACCCCACAAAGGGCATCTCACTTAAAACGGGTTCCTCACGTCCAACCCCCTAACAATTGCAAATCACCTAAACAATTCTTCTCCCGGGAAGCCGGCTTAAAAACCGCCCGCAACATGTGCCCCTAAGCCCTTCTCACTCAACCGCTAATACTTTTAAAAGTTTCTCAGTCACTTTTCTTACATCCTACTACTCCTCAGGAAATTGCAACAATTATAAAATCCCCTCAACAATAAGCCACTCTGCTGGTCCTACAACATACCAACCTCTCTTATTTTGAAATGCTACCAATCTTTCAAACCACTATCTCGTATTATAAACGCATCCTTCTCGCATGGTATATTTTTCCCTCTCACTAAAAGAGGGAATTGTCATCCCAAATTTATAAAAATAAAGGGAGTCGAAATGACCCCAACAACTTCCGTCCTATATCACTAGTATCCTCCTTCTCAAGATATTTGAAAAAGCCTTCTACATTAGACTTTCTGCCTTCCTCTCAAAACATGAAAACATATCCCCTAATCAGCATGGTTTACCAAATGGTAAATCTACTACTTCAGCTTATCTTCTCATTTCCCCTCCTCACTTCACACCGCACTTGATCAAGGCGACACAGCAAAAGGTATTTTTTTTTGACCTAAGCAAGGCGTTCGATACCATCGTCATGAAAAACTTCTTCATAAACTTAACAAAGTGGGATAAGAGGCAATGCTAATAAGATGGCAGCCTCTTTCCTTTCCAACAAAACACAAGTAAATTACAATCCGCCACTTTTTTCTAACAATATCATACTTCACTAACTTCTCACCCACGCCCATTGCCCTGTGGGGTACCTCAAGGGACATACTCGTCCTCCATTTTTTTTTTATACGTAAACGACATGCCTGAGGCTTTTGATTTTGGGTTACTGAAATCAGTTTTTTTGATGACTCGAGTCAGCTATTAAAAACTCCGTCACACTCGTCATCAGTGGGTAACTCACAATCAAACAAAAAAGTTAGCCAAAATGTCAACATTTTTTGAACAAAATCTTCTAAATGTTCAAACAGCGGAAAAATGTATATTTAAATTTCCACAGTTGCCTTTTTAATCCCCTCCTCTAGTCCACTCATTCGTCTTATTCAAAAAACCCTTGCCCGCTCATTTTTATGGACAATTTTTAGGATTGACAATGACTGAATCTCTAGACTGGGGTATCCACATTGATAACGTCTGTGGTAAATGAGAAGCGGCTGTTCCCTTTTACGTAGATGAAACCCAAACATAAACCCACAAACACTCCGTTTAATTTATTTTGCTCACATCCATTCACACATCTCATATGCATTGATCTTTTGGGGGGCATCCCCACATGCCAGTAGAGTATTCCGCCTTCAAAAACGAGCCATCCGGGTTATGGCGGGTGCCTCCTGGCAAAAATCTTGCAGAGATATTTTTCCTAGCATTAAAATACTCCCTCTTACCAACTGTCTTATACAATCATGTGCACTATTTGTACGCAACAACCCAAATCTTTTTCCACGAAACTCTGCAACACACTCATATCCTACTCGTTCACACTCTGATATACATCTCCCTACTCACAAAACATCACGCTTCTCCACTAGTCCCTCCTATCTTTGTCTCACTATCTATAATAAACTACCATTGGATATAAAAAATGCCCAGACATCGAGTATTTATAAAACAAAACTTAATGCGTGGCTGAAAGAAACCTGTTTTTATACCTTAAATGAATTTATAAACCCGTAACTAGCAACTTGTACCAATGGTATTTTATAATTTTATACATATGGTACTCTATACTGTACCCATAGTATTTTCCATATTCCATTCCTAATGTAGGCCTACTGTAAACATTAATTTAATTTACTTTTGTAATAATCCACTATGTTGATTTGTTTGTTTCTCCAAATCCATTTATCTACATTTAGGCTGCTATTCTCATATCAATCCAAGTCATAACTTATTACCTGTTAGTAAGATAGGCCTATATCCACATGTTTAATATTCCATAGTTCTTGTACTTCTAATCTATCTCTTCATGATATGTGTCGCATACTTTTTATATTGTATATATATTTATTAGCCTATTAATTTTTATACAAATTATTATTTATTAGATTTAGGCCTTATTTGATAATTTTCACTAAGCCTACATGTTAATGTACATTTTATAACCTATGTTATTATTAAATTATTCACTTCACTCTACTATCTCTCTCACAAGAGGATAATGTGTGTATACTTTATACTATGTATTGGTCAAGCGAATAAATTACTCTACTCTACTCTACTCTATGGCGCCCTCATAATATACATAGGCCTAACACTGGCGACGAACGGGAAATGCAAAGTAAGTACCATCTCGGAAATCTGAAGGCCCTAGGCCAACGTAAACAGTAGGCCTAGGCTAGGCAAAAACGCGCCAAGCATGGCGTCCGTCGGGAAAATCGACGAATTCAACCCAGAAATCGACAACTGGGAGGAATATATGGAGAGGGTGGAATTCTACTACATTGCCAACAACATTGAAGAAGAGTCCAGGAAGCTGGCAGTGCTTCTGAGTGTTGTAGGACAACGCGCCTATACACTAATCAGGTCGGCCGTGGCGCCTAGAAGGCCTAACGAATTGACATTGGCACTATTATCGACGGCAATAAAGAACCATCTTCACCCAAAACCCTCCGAAATAGTGATGAGATTTAACTTCCATCGCAGAACCCAGAAGAGAGGGGAAACAATCGCGCAGTATGTGTCAGAACTCAGAAAACTAACAGAAAACTGTAACTTTACAGCAGATTTGAACACTAGACTACGAGATCAGTTAGTTGTAGGCATTTGCAACGAAGCCTTACAACGTAGGCTATTGGAAATGAGTGATCTAACATTTGAAAAAGCCCTACAAATGGCTGTAGCAGCGGAGGCAGCAGACAACAACATGACGGCAATGAGAGCTCCAGCCAACAATGGAGTTAGCAAGGAGATCAACACCCTTTCATACAAGAAGGGCACGGATGTCCATCACAACAAGGTAGCCTACCGCAGAAGGGAACGTGCTATCGGTGTGGTTATGATCATCAAGGACAATCATGCAAGTTTGCTAACGAAACTTGTCATTTTTGCAAAAGGGTGGAACACCTTGAGCGAGTTTGTTTAACAAAACAGAATCAAGACAAACAGTCAAAGAAAAACAAAAACCAAGTCGGCAAGACTTCAAAACAAAATGCAGGGAAAGGGATTCAAAGTACACATGCAATTGAACTACAACAGTCAGAACAGGTGTACGAAATCAACCAGGTAGGCCAATGTTTTAAGGTAACATCATCTATAGACAAGCCTAGCCTAGCACTAAAATTAAATGGTTGCATGCATACAATGGAAGTAGACTCTGGATCTGCATGTTCAATAATCAATGACATAACTTTTAACCAGTTATTGTCACAGTCAGTTATGCCTACACCAAGCATTAAACAGACGGGCATAGGACTAAAAACATGGTCACAAGAAATGCTGTCGGTGGTTGGTGAAGCCATAATAGATGTAGTGCATCAAGGGAAAAGTCATAAATTACCACTGGTGGTTGTAAAAGGGGCGGGAAGCAGTCTCATAAGCCGCAACTGGTTTAATGCCCTGGGAATCTCCATCAGTGGCATAAACAAAGTTGACACACAGAGGCCTAGACCTAAATGGGAAGAAGAATTCAGCTCCGTGTTCAACGACGAACTAGGCTCCTACACTGGTCCCGAAATCGCTGTACCATTGAAGGAAAATACTACGCCTAAATTCTTACGAGCACGACCAGTACCTTTTCCACTGCAAAACAAGGTTAATAAGGAACTGGACAGGTTGACTGAAATCGGGGTTATAGAACCGGTGATCCATTCGGAATGGGCATCACCGATTGTGGCAGTTTTGAAAAAAGACAAAACGTTAAGGATTTGTTGTGACTACCGAAGCACAGTAAATCCAGCGCTAGTAACAGACATTTATCCATTGCCCACAACGAGCAATATCCTGGCTACGATTGCCGGTGGTGTGAAGTTCTCCAAGCTGGACCTTGCACAAGCATATTGTCATGTTTGGGGTAGTTTCTACCCTTGTTACTGGTACTACATGGTCTGTTTCTTATGCTAAGTGATTTGAATCTTGTTGAGATTCTGATTGAGACACTTCATTAAACAGTTAAGTTATTATAACATGGTCGGAATGTGCATAGTGGCGATTACATAACTTTATTGGGAACATGAAAGTTATTGTTTTAATAGAAAAGAATGCAGACCTTTCAATAAAATAAGGTTGCCGAGTAGTGGTGATGAGGTTGAGGGGAAGGGACTTAGGCCCTAGAGACGTACAGACTGGAGCCCTGGAGGGGAAAGTCGAGAAGAGTCTAGGGGAAGCTTCTTGGTGTGCGATGTGCGATCTGATCGGGGAGTTTCATTCTGACCACACAAACACACAAGTTGTCTTCAGGGAGAGTTAAATGTGTTACCGACAAGGCCAGTAATAACGTTGGGTAATAAATGAGTTGGACTTAAGAACTGAAAGAAGAACAATAAGGGAGCGAGGCAGGGGTTGCCAGGAGTCCGGGCGAGACCGAGAGGCGGCAGCCGACCCAAGTGGCGAAGAGAAGAAGACCTGGGGCGAGTCGTCCAGGGGTCCGGGTTCGAGACATCGTCACTGACATACCAGGGTCCAAATGGAATAGTGTAAGCTAAATGATTTCATTACAGTAATGCCAGTAAAGTCAGGGGACACGAACTCACGTTCAGTCGGGTAGGATGCATGCACCCAGCTGATAGGCAAGATTAGGTTTTCAAATTGTTAAATACATGTGCTCCTTCTTTTGTTGAAACCATGTTCTTGTTCATGTTAAACCTCCTAATACATGTCCTAGAAGTCATCACCCCCGTTTATACCTATCGATCTCGGTCACCGTTGGGAAGATTAGCCTGTGTAACAAATAACAGTTACGTTGCCCAAAACATAGTTACTTTGGTAAATAACATCCATACCAAAGGGCTAATCAACCTCTCAACGTGACAATATCAACAAATGTCTGTAAACGAGACAGCAGGCCTTGTACTGACAATCAACACCTTAAAGGGGTTATTTAAAATGAAGAGATTACCGTACGGGGTATCGAGCGCACCTGCGATTTTTCAACGCGAAATGGAAAAATTGTTAGCAGGCATACCAGGTGTGGCGGTATTTCTCGACGATATCCTGGTATCGGGGAAAACGCAAGAAGAACACGACGAGCGGTTGAGGGAAGTCTTGAAGCTAAGGGGCTGCGCTTGCAAAGATCAAAATGCCAATTTGACCTTGAACAAGTACAATTTCTTGGGTTTCTAATTGACAGCACTGGGGTTAGGCCAACACAAGACAAGTGAATGCTATCGTACAAGCACCGAACCCAACTAACAAGTCAGAACTTCGAGCGTTCCTCGGGTTATACAACTTCTACAACAAGTTCGTGAAGAACCGAGCATGTCTTCTGGAACCACTTCACAGACTGCTAGACGATGCCAGCTCTTGGAAGTGGGAAGAACAAGAGGAAAACGCTTTCCTAGAAGCTAAAAAGAGATTACAATCAGCTGATGTATTAACTCATTATGATGAAGACAAGCCAATCGAGCTAACATGTGATGCATCTCCGGTGGGAATCGGAGCAGTCTTGTCTCATGTCAATAGTCAAGATCAAGGAAAACCAATTGCATTTGCGTCAAGAACACTGACAAGTACAGAGCGTAACTATTCTCAAACAGATCGAGAGGCGTTAAGCATAATCTATGGCGTAAAACACTATCATCAATACTTGTATGGTCGCAAATTCAGGATTGTAACAGATCACCAACCACTCTTGGGATTGTTCAACCCTGGGAAATCAATTCCACAGATAATTTCACCAAGAATGCTACGGTGGAGCATTCTACTGTCCGCTTATGAGTACGAACTTGTTTATCGCCCGGGTAACAAATAGGTAACGCCGACGGACTAAGCCGGTTACCGGTACAACACCCGGATACCGAAACTCCAGCACCAATTGAAGTACTGTTTTTGGAAGCATTGGACAAACCACCGATCACAGCGGTCGAGATAGAGAAGGTATCCAAACAAGATCCGGTGATTAGCAAGGTCATTGAATGCGTACTTACAAAATGGACGCATGACCTCAACAAGGACAATTTCACAGCATACTTCAGGCGACGTCAAGAATTATCGATTCATCTTGGGTGTTTGCTGTGGGGAACGAGAGTCGTTATACCAGAAGAACTACGTGAACGGGTTTTGAAATTATTGCATGTGGCTCATCCAGGCATTGTGGTCATGAAAAAACTTTCTCGCGCATATGTATGGTGGCCGGGAATCGACAACGACATTGAAAACTATGTCAAGAGATGCAACAATTGTCAAATACAACGACATGAACCAGCTAAAGCACCTCCATGTCCTTGGAAATGGCCGACAAATCCTTGGTCGAGACTACACGTCGACTTCATGGGTCCATTCATGGGGAACACTTTTCTCATTTTGGTAGACGCCTACTCCAAGTGGACAGAAGTGGTTATAATGAAAAACTTAACATCATTAGCAGTAATAAATCATCTACAAGAATCTTCGCAACGCACGGGCTACCAGACAAATTGGTTTCCGATAATGGAACAGCGTTTGTCTCGACTGAAATGAAGGAATTTCTAAGAAGTAATGGTATTACGCATGTTGCCGTACCACCATTCCATCCTGCATCAAATGGACAAGCTGAAGAACTACGATGGTGAAGGAAGCCCTCAAGAAGATGAACAAAGGGAACATTCAAGTCATGGTCCTCAAGATTCTTGCTACATCAACATAACACTCCGAGCACGGTGACCAACAAGAGTCCTGCTGAACTTCTAATGGGTCGACGTATCCGGACAGCCTTGGATCTTTTGAAACCAGACTTGAGCAAGATGATGCGCCAACGTCAGGAGGAAGAATGGGAACGTCAGAAGCTACCTGAGGCGAACTTTTGAAGAAGGTGCAGCAGTATTCGTGCGGAACTATGCCGATGGAAACAAGTGGATGCCAGCAATTGTCACCAACGTCGGCGGCCCACGAACATTCGAAACGCAACTAGATGATGGACGGACCTGGAAACGACACCTAGACCAAATGAGGGGGCGAGACTCGCGGTCGACAGAAGACTATGAAGAGGCAGTGAACCAACCTGATTCTCCTTCAGAACCATCCCTAGTAGGAAGGGCTAATGAAACCTCTGCCACTCCATGTCATTCTCCCCAGCAAAGGGTATCCTCACGTCCTCGTGCTAGACCTGCCTATCTGAAAGACTTTGTTACTGATTAAATCATGTATCTTTAAAAATGCTAATTGATAAATTTAATTCAAATCATACTTGTAAAAAAAAAATCCCAGAAGGGAGGGGTGTGATGTATGACATTTGAACTACCCGCCTAGAGCACTGCAGTGAAGTGGAGCTCTGTGTCGTGGGATCTGAGGGGCGGTGGGTTAGTAGTTGCGGTCGCCCCGTCTTGACTTGCAAGGAGCGATGTCATGTAGCCTAGCATCCTAGTGATTGTAATTGTATCTATTTCTAATAAAGTACAGTTAATCTTATATCTAAATATCGAGTGATGATTCATATGGCGCCCTCATAATATACATAACAGTTTGCATCCCTTGCTGGAGGAGTAACTTATTCTAAGCTAGATTTAGCTCAAGCGTACCAACAATTAAAAGTTGACGAGGACACAGCTGAGGTTCTCACCTTGAATACAATCAGTGGGTTATACAAAGTGAAAAGGTTACAATACGGAGTCACCGTAGGCGTAGGTCCTGGCGTATTTCAACGGTACATGAAAAATCTGTTAGCAGGTATAAAGGGAGTAGAAGTGTTCCTTGATGACATTCTAATCACAGGTGCAAATGTCGAAGAGCATTTACAACGTCTGAAAGAGGTACTGAAGAGAATTCAGCAAGCCGGATTAAAACTAAAGAAAGAAAAATGTAGGTTCATGATGGATAGTGTCGAGTTTCTGGGATTCGAAATTGATGCTTTCGGAATTCATCCAACCGGAGAAAAAGTACGAGCTATTCACGACGCACCAACTCTGCAGAATCTGACTGAACTTCAAGCCTACTTGGGATTATTGAATTTTTACAACTTCTTTTTAAAGAATTGTGCTACTGAAGCAGAAGAGTTGTACAGATTCCTGGAACATAAAAGAGAATTTCGGTGGACAGCGAAACATGACGAGGCTTTTCAAAAGACGAAAAACCTATTACAATCTGATCAAGTACTAGTCCATTATGATGTTAATAAGCCACTCGTGTTATCATGTGATGCATCATCTTACGGTGTAGGTTGTGTTCTGGCGCACAAACTTCGAGACGGCCGAGAAGCACCCATAGCGTATGCATCTCGAACACTTTCTACCGAGGAAAGAAATTACTCGCAATTGGATAGAGAGGGTCTCTCTATTGTGTATGGTGTAAAACATTTTCACCAGTACATTGCTGGCCGACATGTACAAATTTTCACAGACCACAAACCACTGCTGGGAATTTTACATGCAAATCGACCCATTCCACAAGTTTTATCACCACGACTACTTTGATGGAGCTAAAGGCTAAGCGCATATGACTATGAATTGACTTATCGTCCGGGAAAGGAGCATGGAAATGCCGTTGGGTTGGGCCGTTTACCGCTAAAAGTGCCCGAAACAGCAGTTCAAGCCCCAATGGACAACTTACTGTTGGAAGGAATGAAGAATCCTCCAATTCAAGGAAAAGAAATAGCTATCGCAACGAAGAAAAACAGAACTTTGTGCAGAGTTCTGCATTACGTGCTGCATGGTTGGCCATACGAAGCACCAGACGTTGAATTTCAACCTTACTTTGTCCGTCGTACAGAGTTATCAGCGCATGGAGACTGTGTGCTGTGGGGAAGCCGGGTTATTATACCTGAAGAGTTACAGGGACAATTGCTAGAATTACTTCATGCTAATCATCCGGGAATTGTAGCGATGAAAGCTTGCAGTCGCGGTTACGTCTGGTGGCCTAAGATTGATAAGGACATAGAACAGGTGGTACACTGTTGTGACCGTTGTCTTACAACAACAATCCGCCGAGGGCACCGATTCAATCCTGGGAACTACCTACCCGTCAAATCCATGGGGAAGATTACATATAGATTTGGCTGGACCATATCAAGGTCAAGATTTTTTAATCATCGTTGATGCTTACAGTAAATGGGTCGAGGTTCAAAGAGTAACAAGTACAACATCCAAAACTATAATTGCAGCTCTAAGAAAAGTGTTTGCAACTCACGGTTTGCCTCGGGAATTAGTCAATGACAACCAAGCGCAATTTAATTCAGAAGAAATGGAAGAGTTTCTTGTGTTGAATGGTATTCGACATAGCTACTGCTCCGGTTATCCGGACAAGCAGAGCGACTCGTTCAAACAACCAAACAGAATCTAAAGTTGTTAACAAACGGTGATTGGGACACGAGATTAGCTCACTTCTTATTCAAACAACACACCACACCCTGCACCACTACAGGGAAATGTCCATCCGAGTTGTTGATGGGACGTCGCTTACGTTCAGCATTAGACCAAATTCACCCTGACGTTCAACAGGAGTTGAAGGACAAACGGCTGGCAACGAGGAAAAGTGTGCAAGGGACTATCGTTCGTAAATTTGATGTGGGCGATGCTATGGATCAAGAATTTTTGGAAAGTTACCTTATGGTGGAAGAGATTCATCAGTGAAATCACAGGACCAGTATCGTACCGTGTCCGAACATTGGAAGGTGAAGTCCATCGACGACACGTGGACCAGTTAAGAAAAATGTACGTGGGAGAAAATGAGAACCAGGAAGAGACAGAACCACCGTGGATTCCAAATGAACCTAGTCAGATTGATCCTAGACCTGAAACATCACCATTCCAGAGTTTCGTCCCAGTCCGGATAGAAGCCAACCCATGCCTGGTACACCAAGGCGTCAAGTGGAAACATCTAAGAAGACGATGTCACCGACAGCGCCAGAGATGGAGTCGCGTACCTCCACCCGTATTAAGTTAAGACCCAAACATTTGGAAGATTATGTGTAGCAGAATAAATTTCATCTAAGGGTGGAGGAGTGTTATGTATTAGTCCACATAGGCCTAGCCAGTAGTTTAGTTGCATCATTAAAAATAAAAAAAATCAAGAAGAAGAAAAAGACTCTCTCTCTGGAAAATGACTTCTGTAAACAAGCATTAAAAAACGTTGTAACTTCATGATTTAATAAACCTATGTTTAAAAGGAAGTAAGTGTTTAATATGTTATGTAGTACATAATACACAACACTGATGCATCTGTTATTTTACTATAAAACATGTATTAAATAACAGTTACTGATACAATATTAAATTGTGAGACAACAATACGGACACAAGCGTGACTGTTTAGGCCCGTTGGTAATCTACATTTATCAGTGTATATGTAATCCAGTAGGCACTGACTCTTTGTTTACATAATTTGTTCTCTTGTCTATATTCTGTGTTGTTTATCAGTTGCTCATGGTAACGATGAGCATTCGTTTGGAATCAATGGCGCCACGTTCTTGTATCAATATTTCTCTCCTGTTATTTACGTGTTTTTCACTAATCTAATAAAATATACAGTCCACTTTTACATTGTGTTTTATCTACCACATTAACCAGTCCAAACATTGGTCCATCGCGGGCCCGATATACACCAGCGTAAGTGAAATATACGTGAATACAATTCAGCCTCATCCAAGGATTAAGCATGGAACTATTAACAAGGCAACGTGGTGTCGTAAAAGGTAGGCTCTCTAGGCTTCAAACCTTTACTCAAGATTATTCTCATCAAGCTATATCTTTCGGTGCCTTTTCAAGAAATGAAAAGTTTCTTGGAAAATCGCATACGCTCCTTGGAGTCATTGAGTTCTATCAATGAAGATCTAATTCAAGACAAGTTACCTGGCAAGCAGGTTAGTAGTGCTCACCATGTGTTCACGTCTGTCAAGTTTATGCCTACATGTGTGCTTTGCAACGATAATCACAAGATTTATCATTGTCCAAATTTTCGGTCATTCTCAGTTGAGGAGCGACAGAAGTTAGTGCCAAAGTACAATTTATGTTCAAATTGTCTTCATAAGGGTCACAGTCCATGGAAATGTAGGGCAATAACATGCAGAAAGTGTCATAAGAAACATCACACACTACTTCATTATGAGAGGCATGTTAAAAACTCAAATCCACTCAAAGATTCGACTCACATGTCGCCACCGCAAGCAGTGGTTAATCATCTAAGCAATGGTAAAAACTACACAAAGTCAGTGCTGTTGTCAACTGTTGTAGTGAAAGTAAAGAATGCGTGCGGTGACTATGTTAACTGTCGTGCTTTGCTTGACTCTGGTTCACAAGCAAATTTCATTTCTGAATCTTGTGCCCAGCGATTGAAACTTAAACGTGGTCGGTGTACAATTCCAATTCATGGAATTGGATCATCAAGCACAACCCAAGCTAGAGGCATGGTTGATCTTCCCATCTCTTCAAACGTGTCTGAGTTTAACACGAACATTTCAGCCATAGTCATTAATAAAATCACCAACAATCTTCCGTCAAGTACAGTAGAAACAACAAAGTGGAGTCATTTGCATCACCTGCCACTTGCTGACTCTAACTATAACATCTCTTCTTCAGTGGACATATTACTTGGAGCTGAGGTGTTTTCTCAAGTAATGGGTGGAGGAAAGGTAACGGGTATGGCTGGTACTCCTACTGCGCATCAAACTGAACTTGGATGGGTCGTGTCAGGAGCTTGTAACTCTCTAGTAACCACTAACATTTCCTCTAATCATGCTGCAATAGCATTGGACACACAACTCAAACAATTCTGGCAGCTGGAGCAAGTGTCTGACATACCAGCATATTCCCCAGAAGAAAACCAGTGTGTGTCTCACTACAATTCTACACACTTACGTAATGAAACTGGGCGCTACGAAGTGAAGTTGCCCTGTCGTGAAGTAACAAGCAAGCTTGGTGAATCAAGAAATCGACGCAGACAGACTTCTCAGGGTGGGGGGCCGTCTCAAGAACACTCAGTTTGGCTTTGAAAAGAAGCATCCAATCCTACTTCCACGAGTGCATCATCTAACAAATCTAATCGTTTCAAAGAAAGGATTTTCGTGGCATTTCATCCCTGCTACGTCACCTCACTTCGGAGGTGGGAGGCCGGAATTAAATCCACAAAATATCATTTACGTCGTGTGCTAGGCAATCAAATTCTCAGCTTTGAAGAATTCACCATACTTTGTCAAGTGGAAACTTGCTTGAACTCTCGACTTCTGCATCCCTTATCAAGTGATCCTAATGATCTTGCTCCTCTTACTCCAGGACATTTTCTTATTGGGAGCTCACTATTAAACATCCCTGAACCAGACTATGCAAGCAGCAATATCAACCATCTAAGAAGGTGGAAGCTTGTACAACAATGCACTCAACAGATCTGGAAACAATGGATTAATGAATACATTTCTCAGCTACAAATCAGGTCGAAATGGAATTCCCCACAAGCCAACATACATGTTAATGATCTCGTCATCTTAAAAGAAGAAAACGTCGCTCCAACAGAATGGAACCTTGGAAGAATACCTCAGACGGAGAAAGGAGTTTTCAAGAAGAGACCAATAGTAAAATTGTGCTTAATACCAACAATCGAGTAGTTCGTAAATGTTGACTCTTTTACAAAGTGTCAAGGTGGGGGGCATGTTTAGGCCCGTTGGTAATCTACATTTATCAGTGTATATGTAATCCAGTAGGCACTGACTCTTTGTTTACATAATTTGTTCTCTTGTCTATATTCTGTGTTGTTTATCAGTTGCTCATGGTAACGATGGGCATTCGTTTGGAATCAATGGCGCCACGTTCTTGTATCAATATTTCTCTCCTGTTATTTACGTGTTTTTCACTAATCTAATAAAATATACAGTCCACTTTTACATTGTGTTTTATCTACCACATTAACCAGTCCAAACAGTGGCTGTTCTAAGTAAATGTGTGGTAAGCCGTCTTTCTCTCATACGCTCTCCCATAGGCTACTAGAGATTTAACTACCTTTACTTGTAATTGTAGGCTTACACTCTTTCTTACTTACTTGCAGGAAAACCAAAAAAAAAATGTCTGTTAGCTAAATCAAAATTTCTATTTCTCGTTGGCCCACATGACAATTTCTTTCATTTAAGGCACCAATCCCAACAAAATGTTTACTAGATGGCCTACTGATAAATGTTTTTTAATTTGTTTGGATGAAACAGAACCGTGTTTAGGACAACAAGCCATGTACAAGGATTAGGAACCTTCCTGAGTACCGGTATCTACGCAAAAAATAAAATACCGTAGGCCTACCTGGGTAGGTGTGTTGTGTAACAATGTGAACGTACGGTACCTAGTTGGAAAAGTAGAACTACGAATGCACTTTTTCGGCTATAGGGGCTAATCGTTTTGTTCCGTGCTAATTTGATTGTGATTTTGAACTTTGTCCAGTTGTAGGGCCTACACAATGTTGTTAAGCAAAGCGTCTATTACAGTATTTGGTTAGATGTCATTCCTTTTTTCTGTTTTTATTGTTTTAAAATTATCACCTTTTCAGTCTAGATGGAGCCATTCTGTGAGTACTTACGGGCGAGACTACCTCGTGAAGATATGTTCCTCAGTCCACTTGCAATGGAGAGATTTCTTGATTTTGAGAAATGCAGCACGGAGCAGTTTGCAGCCATATACGAGGACATGAAGATGAGAAACTCGTTGCCGTTCAAAAAGAAAAGCAAACCGAAAATCACCAAAAGCAAAGAAATGTCAAATACTTTCCGTCTGAAGGGAAATGATGAGTTTCAGCGTAACCTTGAAGAAGCGCTCGTCTATTACAGCAAGAGTATTGCCGCAGCCCCGTACCCCTCGACCGACGACGCAGACGTGTCGACGGAACTCTCTCTGGGGTTCGCCAACAGATCGGCCGTTTACGTCAAGTTGAAGAAGTACGAGGCAGCTCTTAAGGATATCGAGCACGCGTTGTTCTTCCGTTATCCGGATAACCTCAAGTATAAACTGTTTGAAAGACGGACGGATTGCTATCAGGCACTGGGCAAGCAGGATGAAGCCGCTAAGAGTTGCCAGGTAGGTCAACAACACTCAACACCTTTTTAATTAACAATAGGCTACCATTATTTGGGAAGGAACTTTTAATGGAAACGGATGCATTGCACAGAACTTACCGTATTGGCCTGATTATAGCGCGATGTTTGTTTCCGAAATACAATCTCAAAAACAGCACTCGCGTTATTTTTGCGGTCTTGCATTTGTAGTTTTGCTTTTGTGAATGTAGTGAGAAAATTGAATGTGTGTGCCTTGGAGAATAGAAGTTGTAAATTATTTTGAGGTGGCTATATTGGCCGTGTACCGGTCAAAAAAAATTTGAAAAAAAATATGTTTTGATTTTCTAAAATAGATCCAGGTTTCAAAGCCATTCACTATATTTTGACTTGGTAGCATATTTTGGAAAATAGAAAAACGCGGTCGAAATAGCCTTAACTGTGGCTTCCCAATTTAAATTTTCATCTACTGTAACTCCAAAGGAAACCCGTGTTTGTGAGTCGTGCTATTTTGAAATTTTATATATATTTTTTTAGCCTATATTGTTGAAATAGGCCTAGTGAAGAGTAGAAAATAAACTAGGGTACTCAATATGTGGTAGGCTACTAAAAATAATGTTTTATAGGCCTATATTGATTGATTCAACTAGGTATAGATTGATATACGGCCTACCTGGGTTTAATTGTTGATTGGCACTTTTTGTGGAAATGTCATATTGATAAATTATGCAATAAACTGCGTTCTTGCTCCTCTCGGCTTTGTGTACTAAAACATGTCCTAACTTTTACCTTTTTTAGAACCGTATATCAATCTATACCTAGTTGAATCAATCAATATAGGCCTGGGTCATTTCAAAAAAAGTAATGACCATATTGAAAAAAATGCTTGCAAGAAAAAATTATAACATAAAATTGGATGCCTCCTTAACAATACATTATCCAATATTTTTTCTTACAGCCCTAAAAGGGTTTATCTAAAAAAAAAATTTTTTACATACAAGCATTTTCATCAATCCAAGTGTACGAAAATGTCATGACTGTTACCGGACATAAAAGTGACAATTGATGTAAGAAGTTATTTATTAAATCTATATTCGTGTGGACAATAGTTTTAGTTACATTATCACACAAAAATAATACATTCAATAAAATATACATTTTTATTTTAATCACTTTTTATAATACCAAAATGTCAAGAATGTTACTCAAATTTCAAAACCTGGTAATTAACTTACTAATTTAAAGGACAAATGGCAAATCAAATTTTATCAAGATCACTGTTAGCAATGAAGTATTAATATTATAAATAAGATTAAAAATGGGATTCAGTTATTTAAACTTTAAATAAGACTTAATTTAATAATTAGCTCGGGGGAACCCGGGGTTGACAAAAAGTAACAGTCTTTACAAAAAAGTTACTTTTTAACAGTAATAAAATTTTTTTCTAAGATCATGTTGCTTTTTTATGTACAAATCATTCAACCTAAAGATAAACCTCTAATCCAACAAGTTTGGTTTTGGTTTAAAGTAAAGGACACACGGGTAACGGTTTGAAAAAAGTAACATTTTTGACAAGAAAATCACGAAAAAAAATAAAAACAAGTGTTTTTTTTACTTTTGAGTAGGAAATAAATTAAAACCTCCCCCTTTAAAAAACAATCTACAGTTGCGGGAAAATTAATGCGTAATCCACGTGCCGGGGTAATGTTCTTTTTGAAAGAAACATACCTGCAAGTAACTGCATGACTTTAATTCATTAATTATTAGTGTTAACAATCCCTTTTAAAAAAAGTAGGGTTGTTTGCTATGAGCGGAACTTGATTGTAAATTAACTCAAATTTTTAAAAAAAAATTAAATCAAATTAAATTGTTTTATCTTTGGAACATCATGACATTGAATTAAAATACTCACGTTAAAATGTTTACTTTCAATTTTAAAGAGTTCATGTCAAACAAACCAACTTCATTGCCATGTCGAGCTGTTCTCTTCTTCTAGATTGATCCACTGCCTTCTTGAAAAATTATTTAAACTCTTTTACAATGGTAACAGTCATGACATTATTATGATTGCCACATTAGGGACAAACACTTTCCACTAGTTATTGTTTGAAAATGTAAATTGTTAAAAAAAGTCACTAACACACAGTTATTAACTGTTATTTCTGCATTAATTCCAATCTAGAGACTAAATAAATTTTAGTCTTAAAGTCAAACATTTTACAAAAACACGTCTGGTTTTGAGGATAGGGACATGGGTTTTAACACATTTTGCAATACCCGACATTGAATTAAAGGTCAACCTTACAAGATAGAAGTGCAAAAATTCATGGAGCTAATAAAAACTATAAGTATTCTGAAAATGTACAACCAAAATTTATGCAAATCAATATCTTGATCTAAAAAAAAAATAATATTAAGGTGGGACAGCACAAGGGTCATTTTATTTGAGAATGACCCGCCTATAAAACATTATTTTTAGTAGCCTACCACATATTGAGTACCCTAGTTTATTTTCTACTCTTCACTAGGCCTATTTCAACAATATAGGCTAAAAAAATATATATATAAAATTTCAAAATAGCACGACTCACAAACACGGGTTTCCTTGGAGTTACAGTAGATGAAAATTTAAATTGGGAAGCACAGTTAGGCCTAAGGCTATTCGACCGCGTTTTTCTATTTTCCAAAATATGCTACCAAGTCAAAATATAGTGAATGGCTTTGAAACCTGGCTATTTTAGAAAATCAAAAATATTTTTTTCAAATTTTTCTGATCCGGTACACGGCCAATATAGCCACCTCAAAATAATTTACAACTTCTATTCTCCAAGGCACACCATTCAACGTAGGGTGTTGTGTTTTTGTGACATTCATTTTCAACTGTTTTTCTATGGAAAGACTGAGAGAAAAAATATTTATTTTAACAACTGTCTTTTCTGCGAATTTTTTCGTTTGGCGGTATTTTTTACCGATTTGTACCGCCAAACCAAAATTGCAGGAAAGACAGTTGTTAAAATAAATATTTTTTCTCTCTGTCTTTCCATAGAAAAACAGTTGAAAATGAATGTCACAAAAACACAACACCCTACGTTGAATGGTGTGCCTTGGAGAATTGAAGTTGTAAATTATTTTGAGGTGGCTATATTGGCCGTGTACCGGATCAGAAAAATTTGAAAAAAATATTTTTGATTTTCTAAAATAGCCAGGTTTCAAAGCCATTCACTATATTTTGACTTGGTAGCATATTTTGGAAAATAGAAAAACGCGGTCGAATAGCCTTAAATAAACTGACCCCCAAATTGAGCTCTGCATGCTTTGCACTGAGAGTGATAAGAGATGCCACGGGTGTTCAAACAGCAAAAATTGCTTACCACGCATATTTCGAATCATTGGTTAGGTATGGGATACAAATATGGGGTAGCACTACACACATTAATGAAATATTTGAACTACAAAAAAGAGCAGTTTGCATCCTGGGAGGCCTTTCATATAGACAATCATGTATACAAACATTTAAAAAAAATGGAAATACTTACTGTACCGTGCATCTATGTATATGAGCTCCTTAAACATAATATTGTAAACAAAAATGGTAAAAAAATAACAACAAATGAAAATATTCACCAACATAATACGAGGCAAAAAGGTAATTTACATATACCCCACAGCAACACAGCAAGATGCCAAAAAGGCTCACATATAGCGGGGATAACTCTTTTCAACAGTTTACCAAACAATATAAAACAGATAACACAAAACAGCTCACACAAAAAATATATACCTACCTGGTGCAAAATGCATTTTATTCAATTGTAGCTTTTAAAGAAGGTCGAATTAAAATTGAGTAACATGTACTGACTTCAACAATATACAAGGCCTATGTCCTTCTTTGTTTTTAATATATATATATATATATTTATTTTATACATCATTAGGGCTATGCTCATATTTAATGTATTTATTAAGGGGTTTTATGATGTTAGTTTTATACTGCCTTGTGAGATAGTATAATATGTATAACTTAGTTTTAAGACCTGTGACCTGTAATATACCCCGGACACATATTGTGCGAGGGGTCGCCATTATGCAATAAAAAGAAAGAAAGATATGATTGGATGTTGATTTATCTCACGTAGGCCCTATTATTATGTAGGTGTGATGAATCAGGCTGACACAACTTTCCAACTGCTTTCAGGAAGCCATCAATTATCTGCCCCTTGCAAAGGAGCCTCCCTCTGACAAGATAGCCTCACTATCGTTGACTCTGGAAAACCCTCAGTTTGAAGACAAAGAACCGTAACAAGCCGCCGAAAGATCGCCTGGGTCCGACGGAGGCGACTTATGTTCCGAAGAAGACTTACGGAGATCACAAGACGATACCTGCCGCCTCCAACTGTTTGGAGGTGGTATACAGCGAGGAGTTCGGCCACCACACGGTCAGCACCAGAGACATAAACCCAGGTACGAAGCAGTTAGTTAGTTAGTTAGTTAATGACAACAAGACGATACCTGCCGCCTCCAACTGTTTGGAGGTGGTATACAGCGAGGAGTTCGGCCACCACGCTGTCAGCACCAGAAACATAAACCCAGGTACGAAGATACAGCGAGGAGTTCGGCCACCACACGGTCAGCACCAGAGACATAAACCCAGGTACGAAGCAGTTAGTTAGTTAGTTAGTTAATGACAACAAGACGATACCTGCCGCCTCCAACTGTTTGGAGGTGGTATACAGTGAGGAGTTCGGCCACCACGCTGTCAGCACCAGAAACATAAACCCAGGTACGAAGGGTGGTGGCGTTGAGACTTGTTTTAGCGAGGGAAGTAAAAACTGCTATTTCTGTTACTAATTTACACCCATAAATTAATTACTATTAAAAACAGACTCGTCTCTCCCCTCCACACAAAGCAAGTAAAAATGGTTTAGTGATGGGACGTTAAAAATTTTCAATAAAAATTTTCAATGTTTAATTTTTGTTTATTTATCAATACAGTGGGCCAATAGATATACCATTATAGCCTCTGTCTTTTTAACTTATTTAAGTTGCAGTTTATTATTGATTTAAATATAGGCCTATAAGTTATAATTCATGACATGGCACATGTGACATGCGTGTATGTTGGGGTGACTTCAGTAATCAGTATTGGCCTTATAGGGAACCTAAGTGGGCGTTGTCCGGTTCTCTCCCGTCAGCGTTGAATAGACGATTAACCCGTGCTAAATGTTTCGTAAACGATAGCACGTGAATCAGACCACGGACCGGAATCATATTCATACTCTAAGAAACTATAATCTTTCCACTTTGCATGGATTTACATATCTCTGCTCTATCCCAAATATTTATTACATTATATTTGAGTTGAAGTGAACTCTACATTTACACTGTAGCCAAACCTTCCAAACTGCTAATGAAGAAGCACGTAAAAACATTTTGTCAATGGCATCAGCACAAAATTTGGTATTCGACTTGCTTTGTGGCAACTGTGAGATCACTGGGCTGTACTTGTACTAGATTATACATTACCTACTTATAAATTATCCTTCATGTGTCAACAAAATCTTGAATGCAAAATAAATGTAGCAACCATGGACAGGCGCGTGGTATGCGAGGATGCCACAGCTGCACACAACGTGGCTGCACTCGCTTAGGTTGCGGCTCAGTCGAAGTACATTTTGTGACAGCGCGCAAACATGGCTCCATTTAACTCCTAATAGTTTGAATTTAGGATGCGTTATCGAGCTTGGTAGCATGCCATCATTTTCTTCACAAAATTATGTGTCTTATGATGCTAGGTATTGGTTTAGATTTCTTTTGTGCGAGTCAAAAGATACGGCGAGTTACATTTTAGTACCATGCTAACTCTTACGGTTATTATTTATTAATTCATTTTTTTGTCTAATGTGTCACTCTCGCAATGAATAAAATGATACCTACTGGCTAACGTGGCTGCTATGAAGTAATATTTTTCTCTTTTAGGGGTGCTTCACAAAAAAAGTGAGAATTAGGCGTACTTCATTAAAAACTCTACCGGTACCGTGTTTCTAATGAATTTGTTAATACGTATTTCAGGAGATATATTTATCATGGAAAAGCCATTTGTGTCGCTGCTTTTCGTGGAGAACTACTACTCACACTGTCACAGCTGCTTGAAACGCTCCGATGCAATGATTCCTTGCAAGTCCTGCTCATTGGTAAGTACAAACCCATCTTCACTTGTTTGAGTACTAGAGTCTACTAGAATTCACTCAATTTTGAAAAAAAATCACGTATAGTAGGTAAGTACCTACCTTAATTAGGGTTCTTAAACTGGAAACGTAAATAAACATGTTTCAGTGGTTTTTGGGTGGTGACTTCCGATCGCGTCCGACAAAGCCTTAATGCTGTATATATGCTACATTTGTACATGTTATTAAAGCCTCATCATGTGCCCCCTGGATATTGTAAGCTGAGAAGCAAACATAACCAAACGATCGGACAAGAAAATGCCCACAAGTAGAGACAGGGTAAAAATTTGCCCTTTTAAGGGTGGTTGTACATTTCTTTTTTGGAACGCCGGAGGAATCTCCGAAGAGAAATATGTAGAATTTAAGAAACTAATTACTGACGAAGACGCTGACGCATTCGGCATTGTTGAAGCAGGAGCAATAGGGCTATCAGACAAAGATAACTTGGAAAAGGCAGAGATACCTGGCTATAACATCTACAGCCTTCCCAGAGCTAGGAGAGTTGCCTCAGGCATTCTGGTTGGAGTGAAGGTAGGCCTTACTGCAAGATTCCAAGTTCTGCATGAGATGAATGATGAGGATAAACTCGAAATGGTGAAGCTTGACGTTCGGAAACAACACTCTAAGACACAATATGTCATTGCATACAACCCAACACTAAATGAGACCAATGGTTTAAGCCTAGTTAATCTGGACAAAGACACTGTGCTTGTTGGGGACTTAAATGCACCCAACAAGGGCGTGGAGCTATAGAGAGACCAGTAGAGTGGGTAGAGTGGTGGAGGACTTTGTTGACGGTACCCCATTAATGCTATTGGAGGGAACACCGTCTCCATATATACATTTCTGGCGTACGGAGGGAGTCAGTCAAGACCAGACCTAGTATTCTGCCACTCAAGTAGGCCTATGTATGACGATCTAACGCAAACCAATCTAGAGTCTCCAACAGGAGCAGGTCACAAAGTAATCCTAATTAAAAAGAAACAAGTTCCAAGGGAACTAAAGGATGAAAGAACTAGCTGGAATTTTAAGAAAAGGACGATGGAAGGAATATAGAGCCCAAACAGAATAGCTCTTTGAAGAAAGGAAGAAAGGGTAGAAAGCACAAATGTGGACAGAGAATACAAGGACATAGTATGTACTATACAGGATGCGGCAAAAAAATGGATACCTAGAGGTAAAGTTAGAAAGTATAAACCATTTTGGAATGAGGAATTACAAACTCTGAAGGAGGAGAGAGATAAGGCTAGGAAGAAAGCTGAGTCAACACAACAAATGGAAGACATGGTCCAGCTTAGAAAAGCCCAAGCCAAATTGAAAAGATGCATACTGGAAAGTAAGAGAAAAACATTTGAAGAATTTGCCAAAAAGATTGACTATAGAAAAGATGGAAGTAGAGCCCACGCATACTTTTCTAAACTGTGTAACAAAGAAAAACGGGAGAATGATAATGGACCAATTGTGTACAAAAATAAACAGTTAGTAGAAGATGTAGAGAAGGCAGAGGCCATATGCAAGCACATAGCTAATCAGAGTAACAGAAGGATTCTTGGACATGTAAAAATTGACAGAAAAACATACATAGAAGACGAGCTGGACCCTTATAATGGACCTTTCCTATTCAGTGAATTGGAACAAGCTATGAAAAAGCTGAGGAACAAGAAGTCACCAGGAATGAATATGATTCATCCTGAATTTCTGAAAAACCTAGACAAAACTGGCAAGATGACAATTTTGAACTTGTGCAATTTAACATGGCAGGGTAACATACTCGATGGGTTGAGAAAGGCCGAGGTAACACCTCTATTGAAGAAAGGCAAAGATGGCAGTAAAGTGGAAAGCTACCAACCCATATCGTTAACAAGCATGGTGGCCAAGCTAATGGAACATTGGTGAACTTCCGGCTACAATCCTATCTAGAAGCAAATAATGTACTGTCCTGTCACCACATCAAGCGGGCTTACGCAATAATAGAAGTACCATAGATCAAATAGCATACTTACAGCAAGATGTAAAGGAAGGTTTTAGCATGAAGATGTCCACTTTGGTGACTTACATTGACCTTACGTCGGCATTCGACTTGGTGGATCGCAATAAACTCATAGAGAAAATGAACAATCTTGAAGTACCAGAGAACATAGCTAGATGGACAAGAATGTTTCTAAGCCAACGTTTTATCAGAGTAAGGTATAACAACAAGAAGTCTCGCTATAGACAGACTAAGACAGGAGTGCCACAAGGTGCTGTTTTAAGTCCAACCTTATTTATCATATATATTGATGATTTAGCAAAGTATATACAACAGGGCTGCCGTTTTAACGGATTTTATCCGTTTTTACGGATATTTAGGGTGCAAAACGGATAAACGGATTTTTAGTTATTTCGTTTATTACGTTTTCTATGCTTATTTTCGTATATTTGAATCTGCGCGGGCTTATTTCGATTGTAAACATTGAAGGCGGGGCGATAATCGATTCGACTTTAGATAGGGGGCGGAGCAAGGGCGGAGCCATGGGCGGAGCCGTGTCCCAGACATTGTAGAAACTGCTTTTGTGTAGTAGTAGTAACAGCCAGAACTGGCCAGAACAGTTGCTTTTGGGAGGATGCAAGATAAATTGAACAGCCAAGGACAAACAATGGAGATTGGAGCCTACAAAATTGTTTTCTTTCGTTTTTGTTTATAAAGTTTGGATTATGTGATCTTAAACATGAAAAATAGAATTAGTATATGATTAAAATGTTATTAACAAGTTCTGCAAGACTGCAATGTTATTAATAGACACAACACATGGGCCTAGGTCAAAATTTGATGCAACATTCCTAGGTCCTAGGCCTAGGCGGCTAGGCCTAAGAAGTTTTTAACCAGGTCAGATTTAAAACAGATTTTCTGTAGGTTAAAAAAGTAACATTTTACATTTTTATTCAATCTTTTCAAGCAACTACGGATGTTTCAGGCTCATTTATTCTCGTCTGTGCATAGGCCTAGGCCCTTGGCAACTTTTAGGTTATGATGGTAACAAAATATAAACATCGCATTTAGCCATTTTCATAGTTTGTTCAATGAAATTAACGTTTTTAGACTTTTCACGGATATTTGCGGATTTTTAACGTCCTCCAACAGGATTTGAAAAAAATGTCAGTGGCAGCCCTGATTACAAGACAGAAGTGAGGTTAAGCTAAAAATGTATGCAGATGATGTGGTACTATGGTATACAGGTAATAACAAAGACGACATGGAACGGGAAATGAACAAAGCTTTAAAGACACTAGAAGAATGGTCAAAAATGAATGGGATGGAAGTTAATATGACAAAGACGGTGTACGACTATCACACCCTTGGAAGAACGGTGCCCGAGTTCAAGTTAGAGTATGGAAGTGGGATCATCAACAAGGAAGAGAACCCATGCTACCTGGGTATGACAATGGACCAGAAGATGACAGGTGCTAAACACATAGAGAAAATATGTGAAGGGGCAAAAAGCAGACTTAAATTAATGAAAAGAGTCGCCGGGGTGAACTGGGGTGCCCGTACAGAAGTACTTGCCACTACGTACAAAACATATATTAGACCTGTACTTGAATACGGAAGTGAATTACTCACTACAGCACCTAAGAATGCACGAGAGACCCTGGACAGAGTGCAGAACCAGGCACTGAGGATTGCTACAGGAGCAGTGAAATCAACACCTATTGCTGCAATGGAGGCACTAACTAATACACAGCCTTTGGAACTTAGAAGACGTATGGCAGCTGGCAGTCTACATGAAAAGTTGCTTAGGTTGGATGAGGAGACGTGGAAGAGGGTACCATACGAGAAGCTGAAAACTCAAAAGACTTTCATAACAGCTGCAGAAGAGATTAAAATAAATTTGCTAGGAACTACAATGATAAGTACCAGAATGGAACTGCCAAAACCTAACATCAGAGTGGCCATGCTGGATGTACATCATGTATTGACAGTGGATGGGTTGGAGAGGAAGAAGAGTGAGTACAACAAACAGGAGTTAAGGAGATGTACAACTGAATACATTCGTAAGCAATATCCGGAAGAGCAATGGTTGCATGTATACACTGATGGGTCTGCCTCACCTGGGGAGGTCATGGCTGGGGCTGGTGTGTATTGTAAGAGGTTTGAACACTCCTGGGCAGCAGGAAAAAATGCAAGCAATTACGATGGTGAATTGAAGGCCATAAAGTTGGCATTGGAGAAGATAAGTGAACATCAAGATAAGAAAATAGTGATAATGTCGGACTCAAAGACAGCAATTCAGGCCATTGTATGTAAAGAGAGGGTGGATAATGAGGTAAAATAATGCAAGGTACTGCTGCTAAGGCTTTATTATGATGCCAGACAGGTAGTGCTGCAATGGATTCCAGCACATTGTGAAGTGTTTGGTAATGAGAAGGCAGATTACCTGGCAAAGAGAGGCAGCAAAATGCCCCAAGTAGTCAACGACGATCACGTAAAAGGGCCACATCATAGGCACGCCAAAAAGATGGAGAGTGAAAAGATGTGAGATTGATTCAAAGGAAAGAAACATGAAAAGATAACTACTGAAAGTAAAATCATGAAAATAAGAAACAGAAATGCACAGTTTAGACTGTGAATAAAATTTGTTGCAAAGCACTAAAATGGATGAGAAATGATTGTCGCCGTACCATGAGGTCCATATGTGGGAGAGATCAAGCAGACAGAGAGCATCTGATTTGACATTTCGTCTTAGACATTGATGCCGTTTCAATACTCATGAGTCTATGGGAATAACCTTTCTCTTGGAGAGAACCAGGATAGGCGTGTATGGCCAACGAAGCATAGAAATGACCATATCTAGTGAAGCAGAGAAGAAGGTGGGACGAAGTTTGTTACAATGGCGACAGCTACCTTAAGCAACTTGGTTATTTGCAAACAATACCTAGCTTGCGAAATCGAACCCAACTGTGCTTTATCCACTCAGACGTAATATCGTGTAAAGCAGCATCTTACAAGAACCAGAGGAGGAGTGGGAAGATGGATATAAGGGAAGGCAAAGCAGGCTAAAAATAAAGCTGAAAGGCAACATATAAATGGACGAACAGCCTGCACAGTTAGACTCAAACAGTGAATGATCTGCTTGCAAGCACTAATCGGATAGGAATCACTGATAGCAGTACCTGCGGTCTATGTGGGAAGGAAGAACAGAACAGAGAGCATCTGATGAGATGTTCAAGTCTTAAAGACGAAATTGATGCCCTTTCACTCGTCATGAGCTATGAGGAAAAACAAACCTGTCTCTACTGGAAAACCAGGAAATGCATGATGGCCCAGTAAGCCAAAAATGCGGGCATATGAAAAGAAGAAGAAGAAGAAGTGGGGGGAAAGGTAGGCTTACAGAAGGACGACAGCTTACCTTAACAAACGTTAGGTAGGTTGCACAGACACAAATACCTAGGACAAAGTTGCTGATACGTTTCGACCAACTAGTAGTCTTTATCACTCAGCGTGAGTAGAGCGTTCTAAAGCTAGCATGGCATGTACAATGAAGGCGCTGTTAGTGGGTGGTGGCAGATGGAACTAGGTCTAGGGGAGGCAGAGCAGAGCTAGGCCTAGAGCTGACAGGCCAAATATAAGTTGGAGACATAGGCCTAACGAACCAAAAGTGATAGATTTCTGCGGCATTCCGGGAATAAATCCTATTTCAAATCATAGGCTCGGTGACAGCCCCTCCGAGTATGACGTTTTCTCGGAATTTATCGGTGACAAATTTTGAAATATGATTTGCGTCGAGACGAATGATTATGCTGTGCAGCAGCTAGGGTTAGCAACTCGGAAAAAAATGAAAAAATGACGACCCCCTATTACAATCAGTGAACTTTAGGCCTCCTTTTCACTGTACATTTTGATGGGGCAGGTAAAAAAACCATCAATAAAGTTGTACTGGTCAAAACAACATATGATTGAGACACCTTTCTTTTCCAAAACTATGACGTACGAGAGGTTCCGTTCTCGTTGATTTCACGGTTCCTTCATTTTTCAGACGGTGAATTTATGGAAGAATGTGATAAATTTAAAAAAATCAGGCCAGTTGTGTCCTACCTCGACACAAAATGTACGATCCAGACGGGGATTTAGCGCTGGCTGAAAGCCTCATGAAGTGTAGAGCACGTCTGGGTTATATCCAATACAACCCATCTAAACGAGCCAGGTTTGGTGTAACATTCTATAAACTGTGTGAGAGTAAAAGTGGGTACTGTGTCAGTTACAAAATGTACACTGGGCAGGACAAAGGTGCTGTTTTCCCTGCAAGTGAGGCAGTGATGATGGCCCTAAAGCAACCACTGTTTCATCTTGGCCATGTATTATATCTCGACAATTGGTACAATTCCCCTTACCTGTACAAGGCCCTGTTAGATAATGGCACACATGCCTTAGGGTGAACAGGAAGCAAATGCCTGCAGATTTCAAAACCATGAAACTTATCAAGGGACAAGCGGTTAACCTGAGTGGGGATAATCTTCTTGCTCTTAAGTGGAAAGACAAGAAAGATGTGCATGTGCTTTCCACTTTGCATGCTGACATCGACATGCAAGTAGCAAAGTTGAAAAGGAAGAAGGGCGAAGGGGAAGAGGAAGAGGAAGCAATCAAGCCCAAATGTGTCCTAGATTACAACAAAGGGACGGGAGGAGTCGATCGTCACGATCAAGTTCTTGCGGCATTTGCCATCATGCGTAGAACTGTCAAGGCCTACAAAAAAAAATTCTTCTACGTAATGGACATGACAATCGTCAACTCTTTCTGTTTGTACAATTGATTTGATTGGATATTGCTAACGTCTCATATTTAGGGCCTATGCAACTTGGCTCATCTAAGAAGAAGATGCATTTCACTGAGTATAGACTAAGTTTAGCAAGACAGGTTCTGGAGCAAGCTGAACTTCCGAATAGAATTAGTCCCTGGTGCGCTCCAATCCAAGACAATCCATTGAGGCTTCAGGGAAAGTTCTGAGGGCATTTTCCGGTTCATATTCAACCCACACCAAAGAAGCAGTTTCCGTCGAGGCCTTGCAAAGTGTGCAAGGCAAATGGCAAGAGGTCAGAGGTTCGGATTCTCTGTGAAAAGTGCCAAGTTCCTCTTCATCTGGAAGATTGTTTCAAGGCATACCATTCTAAGTTCAAGTACTGAGAGACTGTCCAAAGTGTCCTTGCTAATGCCCCTGTTTGCTCACTAGCTAATGTTCTCATTGTTGATTTAATTTTGTGCATTATTATTCAATAGCAACAGCAAACTTTTTTATAGAAAGTGAGCATATAATCAAAAATTATTTATATTATTTACATTTACTCTATGAAAACATTTGTAGGCCATACATAATTTATTTTTGTTGTATATAGTAGGACATACATTTTTTAGACACTAACTATGTACTCATTATTGATTTCATTATGAACATTGTTATGCCATTGCAATAGCAAACATTTCTAAGAAATAAGCAAATAAGGAACAATAATTTATAAATATTATTTGGATTGACCCTAGGATAAGCCTTTTGTATGCCCTACTGAAAACATTTTTGTTGGATAAGCGTAGCGAGCGAAGCGAAGATTCCATTTCACTACACTGGAGAAAAAAATCCGGAATGTTTTTTTTCCCCCCTCTTTTCTGTTTGTATTATTGTGTGTTTGTTAATACGATTCCGGCTAAACCGATACTCCAATTGCGATGAAATTTTCTGGAGACCTTCGAAATCTCTGAACTTAAAACTGCCACGTTTTTTAGCGCAATCGAAAAATTATTTCTCATAAAAATCGCAATTTTACGATTTTTTTTCGATTTTTAAAAAATTTCTTCGACTTATAACATCTACATGCTTTATCCGATTTTAATGATTTTTTCACAGAACCTAAATTTTATGAATTAAGATATTCGTGTGAAATTTGAGCGTAATCGAAATTTTTTTTTTTATGAAAATTGAAATTTTACGTGTTTTTTCTTTTTTAAAACAATTCTTTGAACATTTACATGCTTTATCCTATTGTAATAATTTTTTCACAGAACCTTAATTTTTTGGATGAGCGTAGGAGCGAACGAGATTCCATTTCACTACATGGAGAAAAAATCGGAATGTTTTTTTTTTTCTTTCTTTTTTTTTTTTTTGTATTTTTGTGTGTTTGTTAAACACGATTCCAACTAAACCAAATACTCCGATTGCGATGAATTTAATGGAGGCCTTCGAAATCTCTGAACTAGAACTGCCACGTTTTTTAGCGCAATCGGGAAAATTTTTCTTATAAAAAACGCAATTTTACGATTTTTTTCGATTTTTAAAAAAATTCTTCGACTTATAACACTTACATGCTTTATCGATTGTGATGATTTTTTATTAGAACCTTAATTTTATGAATTAAGATTTCGTGTGAAATTTGAGTCTTAATCGAAACATTATTTCTCATGAAATCGAATTTTACGGGTTTTTTTTTCTCTTTTAAAAACAATTCTTTGACATTATAACACCTACATGCTGTATCCTATTGTAATGATTTTTTTATAGAACTTAATTGTCATGAATTAATATCTCGTGTAAAATTTGAGCGCAATTGAATAATTATTTCTTATGAAAATTGCAATTTTATGATTTTTTTCTTTTTTTAAATTACGTAAAAATTATGATTTATTAAAAAAAATTAAGTATATTTTAATTTAATTTTAATTTAATTTATTAAAAAAATCTTCGAATAAGTAATGATTTTTTCACAGACAACACAGAAATCCGCCGTAACTCAATGCAGCTCAATTCACCAATTACGCTCATCCAACAACGCGGCGGGACTTAAGCGTTTTCCTAGTGAATTAATATGTTCGTGTTAAATTTGAGCGCAATCGAATAATTATTTCTTATGAAAATCACAATTTTACGATTTATTTCTTTTTTTAAAATTACGAATACCTAATTAAAAAATTTAAGTTAATTTTTTATTTCATTTAAATTAATTTAAAAAAATTATTCGACTTAGTAATGATTTTTTCATAGATCAACAGAAAATCCGCATAACACAAGGCAGCTCAATGCACCAATTACGCTCATCCAACAACGCGCCTGAAAAAGCGTTTGCGAAGCTTCCTAGTATATTTTATTTTTTGTTCTACATAGTAGTACATGTATGTAGAGACTATATGTGTGGCCTTACTTACAACAATTACATACAGGGGTTCTATAGCAAAGATGTTGTCTAGAATGTTCATTTTTAACAATTTTTCCCCATTTTTGGATGAGCGTAGCGAGCGAAGCGAAGATTTCATTTCACTACACTGGAGAAAAAAATCCGGAATGTTTATCTTTTTTTCTTTTTTTTTCTGTATGTATTTTTGTATGTTTGTTAACACGATTCCGGCTAAACCGATACTCCAATTACAATGAAATTTTATGGAGGCCTTCAAAATCTCTGAACTTAGAACTGCCACGTTTTTGAGCGCAATCGGAAAATTATTTCTCATTAGAATTGCAACTTAACGATTTTTTTCTCATTTTAAAAAAATTCTTCAGCTTATAACACCTACATGCTTTATCCTATTTAAATGATTTTTTCACAGAACCTTAATTTTATGAATATATACATTCGTGTAAAATTTGTGCGCAATCGAATAATTATTTCTCATGAAAATTTCAAGATTACGACTTTTTCCTTTTTTAAAATTACGATTAATTAAAAAAATTAAAAAGTTAAGTTAATTTTTATTTAATTTAATATAATTTTAAAAAATCTTCAACTAAGTAATGATTTTTTCACAGAACAACTGAAAATCCGCATAACACATGGCAGCTCAATGCACCAATTACGCTCATCCAACAACGCGGCGGGACTTAAGCGTTTTCCTAGTAACTACTTCAATAGGGGTAAAAAAAAGCAAAATCAACTCATTTCTCAATGGGTTAAGGTATCACTTTCATAATTATACTAGGGCCCTGCTGGGAGGAGTTAAACAAGAAAGTCCATATCATCCGAGTTTTTTGTTAACCCATCCACCTTGGATGAATGATGTCTTACTGTACATGAGGATTTGAGGACAAGCAATCTCTCATGACAAAGACACTAAGAATTGAGAAAAATCTCAAATATTGTTTCCAGGAAATGGGTGAGACGAGTCTAAGATAATGGGAAGGTACATTAGCATACCCCCTCCCCATCCTGAAGTTGAATGTCCCAGATTTTTTGGATGAGTGAAGCAAAGATTCCATTTCACTAAACTGGAGAAAAAAATGCGGAATTTTTTTTTCTTTTTTTTCTGTTTGTATTTTTGTGTGTTTGTTAGCACGATTCCGGCTAAACCGATACTCCAATTGCAATGAAATTTTCTGAAGACCTTCAAAATCTCTGAACTTAGAACTGCCACGTTTTTGAGCGCAATCGGAAAATAATTTCTCATGAAAATTGCAATTTTACGATTTTTTCCGCTTTAAAAAAAAATTCTTTGACTTATAACACCTAAATGCTTTATCTGATTTTAATGATTTTTTCACAGAACCTAAATTTTATATATATATATATTCGTGTGAAATTTGAGCGCAATCGATAAATTTTTTCTCATGAAAATCGCAATTTTACGATTATTTTCTTTTTTTAAATTCTGTTTAATTAAAAAAAAAATTAAGTTATTTTTTTATTTAATTTAATTTAATTTTAAAAAAATCTTCGACTTAGTAATGATTTTTTCACAGAACAAAAAAAAGGACGCCTGTCTGGAATGCGGGAGATCCGTGGTTCCATTCCCGGTTGGGTCGGACTTTTGTAATTTCTGAATTGTAGTAAATAATAGAAAATCCACATAACACATGGCAGCTCAATGCACCAATTACGCTCATCCAACAACGCGCCTGAAAAAGCGTTTGCAAAGCTTCCTAGTAGTTTTTAAATATGGTCACTCTACTCTAGTAGTCACTGTTTTTTTTTTATTTCCAGGTGATGTTCTGTTCCGATGACTGTCGCACCGTCGCCTGGGACTCATTTCATCAGACCGAGTGTCTTCTGTTGCCGCTCTTCCATAACGACGAGACCATTGGCTGCAAGATCCACATCGCACTCGTGATGTTATTGGTGGCCATGAGCAAGTACGCAGGGAACAGCCTGGCGAAACTCTGGGAAGTGGTGAACGAGGTTGAAGAAAGAATGAAGAACATCAAACCCAAGTCGGGGTTCAGTCAGTTCGGCCAACCGTATCCGCCGATGAGCGGCTACGCGGGGATACACTTCCTGGACCGAGAACGTACGCATTGCGAAGAGATTCCAAAGCAACGGTTTGAGAATCCGATCCTCGGGGCTGCGGCCTGTTCTGCCATGAAGGTGAACTGGCTCGACTCGTATACAAACATCTTCGGCGAGAAGTCGGATGCGGAAGGTCCGTCTCCCAGCGATCTGAAGATCTTTGCCGGCCGTCTGATGATGAGGTACCTTCTTATTATTCCGTTCAACTCGAGCCGTTTCGGGGACTTTAAGTACTGCCCGGATAACTCGGAGTTTGTTGCGGTTGACTGCGGTCTATCGGTGAGCGGCGTGCTTGGATTCTTCAATCACTCGTGCTGCTGCAACACGGAAACCTTCACCTACAACGGCAACACCATTTTGGCGGTCGCTGTTCAACCCATCAAGAAAGGAGACCAGGTGAGCGGTCAAGTAGGCTTTTTTCACACTTTGTACAGTAGGCCTACCTACTTGACTTCTTTTTTTCTTTTTCTTTTTAAAATTAAAAAAATATAGTGTACCTGTATTGGTCAATATTTCATATCTTTTATAGTGCTTTTCAGTTTTTACTTTGAGAGTTCCACCTTTTTATGAATAATGAACAATAAACATTTGATTGGAGGGGGTTACATAGATTTGTGGGAAGTCAATCCTGTGGAATTACTTTAAACAAATGCTAGGGTTGATAGTGCCTAGAGGCTGGTTTAGTGTTGGGTGGGGAAAGATTGATATAGAAGGCTAGGAGCCAACAGCTTACCTTGAAAGAGTTTGGCCGCTGTGTAGAGTTGAAGGTCGCATTTATATACTATACACAAATAACAACGACAAAATGTTTCGGCTTAAACAGCCTTGTTGCCTCGTTGGAGTTGAGAGAGTAACTGACTAAATAAATGGCTACTATTTACAAATATGTACAAGAGTTGGTGTTGGAGAGGGCAACTGGGGAAGGTCAGCCAGGTAAGGTTGAGGTTGGGTGGCTCATCGGAGCTGGTGAGCATTTGGTGGGCCAATTCCCATTTCCTAAGCTCTCCTTCACTGCAGTTAGGTGGTGAGGCTTTTATAATGCTGGTGTTGAAAGTTATTAAAGTTTAGGTTGTGAGTGGCTGGGTGTAGTGCCACTGGTTTGTCATTACCCTCACTGTGTCCTGCCTCTGCCCATTCATTCTTTGTCTCAACTCAGGGTGTTGGTGGTAAAGCCTATGTGCTCCGCGGGGCAGTGCAGACATCTCAGTTGGTACATAGGCCTAATAGGGTGGCCGTTCGATACGAATTTCGGTATCGATAATCGGACCAGTTTAATCGATTATCGGTCGCGATAATCGATTTAAAAAAATATTGATCGATAATCGAATAAAAATTAGGCCTAAACTTGCTCGCATACCGACGTGGACCGTGGACCTTTTGCGAGTGCATTCTTTTGTTCCTTTTATTTGCTCAAAACAGGGTTTTTCCACGCAAGCAACGTCTTTCACAAGCTCCCTCCTCCCCCTCCCCCGCATCTGGCCGGCCCTACGAGAGCGCATTACGTGGAATAGACAGACGCTACCCGGCTTGAGTGTTGTCTTTGTGAAGGTCGTTCTTCTTGGAAATCGTGGTCCTGTGAAGTTTCATTTCAGCTTTTGTTGTGATTGTCGTTCATTCATTTACGAGATATTATCAGTTTAACTGTTTAACTATTCAATGCTCCGATATTTATTATGCGACGAGATGAATAATGTTGGACATTAGTTTGGAAGACGACGTAATATTGATGTGAGAGAACTGATAAGATAATATTGGATGAAGTAAAGCGATACCAAGTTGGCGTAGAGTGGGGAGGAATGCATCTCGATAAAATACTTGTTGACCTTGAACGATGTACCACAATAATTGGCTCTGAGTGTGACGCGCCGAGGTTGAGCAATCAGCTATGAGCGGCGCAGGAGTGCAGCCGCCCGAGCCGAGCCGGCCCGTAACACACACACGTCATGCTAGTAGCCTACTGCAGCAGTGCAGGCGCTTCGTACTTCACGCCTTACGCGTGTTGTAGATCTCGCAGTGGACGCATTTTTCACGGAATAAAGCGATTAATGTCTTGACTGGTACTATTTTAAGAAGTTCTGCAGAGCGGGCGGTAAATTACAAAATTTCAGGCGGGCGAGCTATTCGATTATCGATATATCGATAATCGATTCTGGAAGACTGAATCGATTATCGATCGTTTCGGGAAATAATCGTATCGATCAATATATCAATTATCAAATGGCAACCCTAGTATAGAAGGTTCTTGGTGGTGCAGTTGTTGTGTTGCGTTATGGGGTATGACATCTCCATGGCTCTGGCCACGAAGGCCTTGGTTGGAGGGTTTATCAGGCAGATGTGGCCTCGGTAGGATCCTCTGGGTAGGGTGTCCTCTTGTCTCCTCTGTAGATCATGTTTTACTAACATGCTGCTCAGGTGTGGTGGACGTCTGAAGAACACTGGGGATGTTGTTGGCCAGGTGTTGTGTGGTAGCAGAGGATGCAAGGAGGTGGCTACCTCTTTTGAGGATGTGTAGGCCAGGGTGCCACTGTGTGACCGAGGGTATTGTGTAGGCTTGATAGGTTTGTCAGTGGTGGGGCGGTACACTTGATGTTCGACGTTCTAGGGGATAACCTCGAGCAACAAAAGCATTCACAATGCGGTGGCAATAGTGTGCGAGGTCTTCGTCGTTAGAACAGATGCGTTTGCCTCGGGTAGCCAACGAGTGGACCGTTTGGTATACTTCGGGTGACAACTCTTGAAGTGTAGGTACTGCGTACTGTTGGTGGGCTTAAAGTGTACGCTGGTGCGGAGCTGGCCCTCTTCGATGGAGATGTCAACGTCTAGGAAGTTGATCCGGGTTGTGACATTTCCCACGTGAACTTCACTGCATGTGAAGAGTTGAGTTCCTCCAGGTACTCTAGTAGGCTTTCTTCCCCATGGGTCCACATGGCAAATATGTCGTCAATAAACCAGTACCTTTGGTTTGGAGATAGTGCTTGTCCGTGAATCGGAAGTTGTTCATCGTGAGTACCATGCGGGCTAGTTCTACTAGGAACTGTGTGTCTGCTTGGTGTTATTGGGAGGGGTGCTTAGAAAATGTTCCATGGCTGAGAGACCCTGGCCCGATGGGATGTTATTGTAGCGTCAACTAACATCGATAGTGACCTTGATAGTGTCGGCTGGCAACGGAGTGACCTGGGCTCTTAGCTGTTCTATGAGAGAAACTCCGCTTTCGTCGACCACCATCTGCAACCGTTGATAACCTAACTAGACCCTTAGAAAAGCGTCTACAGAGTTGGCTTGGTGTGCTTTAAATATAATGTCCCCCAGTCAGTTATATGGCTGAGTTCCGAGTGGATAGACTCTACTAAATACAAATGGATTTTTATTTTTAAGTACCGTAGGTCGCACAGACACGAAGTAGATGAGAAGACAAGTTGCGACCAGCTTGTGGTCTTTATCACTGAGCGTGGGTAGTATGTAGTAAATAGAGCTAGGTTTGTACTTTGTACTAATGTTGTGTTTGTGGTGAATTAAGGCCGATGTATGTGTGGCTAGGGCCTAGAACCACCGAGTCAACTGGCTTTTCGCGACTTCTAGCTCCGCCCCCCATAGCTCATAGAGCGACCAATCACAAACAGTGTTACATAAAATGTTGATATAAATAATCGATGTTGTGGCGTATATCGATGCTATATTCGATTGTGACTAACTATCGATACTATAATCGATTTGCAGTTTTCAATTAACTGTCAAAACATACTAGGTGTAGGCCTACATATTATTTCACTTAGTTTATTGTTATTATCAAATAGCCTCGTACTCTATATTTAATCGTATTTTTATATTGTTTGTTTTGTTATATTTGCGTAAGTTTTCTAGGGCTATGCTTAGCCTACCTAAAATACCAAAACAAATTGCAAAGAAAGGTGTAAAAAAAAAGGTAATTTGTACTGAAAAGTTATAAAAATTTAACAAGTGAACAATAATTATGGGATGAGTAAAAAAAGTAAAATTGTTTTCCCAGACGGGAATCAAACCAGCGACCTCTCGCGTGCAAACCAGCGACCTCTCGCGTGCAAACCAGCGACCTCTCGCGTGCAAACCAGCGACCTCTCGCGTGCAAACCAGCGACCTCTCGCACGCTAATTTGCGACAAGCGTAAAAAATTATCATGCCAATTAGAGGACACTTTCAATACTTTTTTAAAGCCTTCTGCCAATATTTCTAGTGTAATTTACGTCTATATACATAAGATGTACCTTATAACTATTTATTTAGTCATTAAAAACTTTTGATGTGGCAGTCGAGTCGCATGAAATCATCCAACTCACCACCAAATACCTCGTGGTTTGAAAAGTGGAAAAACATTCGTTCCAAGTCACCGTGCGACTCGTGGTCTTGTCCCAAGACTATTGATTTGGCAATTTTGAGCGACTCTGAACGAAATCGCGACTCGGAACGAAAGCGAGTTGACTCAAGACTTGGCCTCCTGTAGGTCGCACAGACACGAAGTAGATGAGAAGACAAGTTGCGACCAGCTTGTGGTCTTTATCACTGAGCGTGGGTAGTATGTAGTAAATAGAGCTAGGTTTGTACTTTGTACTAATGTAGGCCTATTGTGTTTGTGTGAATTAAGGCCGATGTATGTTTAGCTAGGGCCTAGAACCACCCCGCCTTAAGCTTGTCTTAAATATCAATCAAGCTTTCATAACTATGTGCTGGTAACTTGCTTATACTTACTTGCACACTCGACTACTTACTATTACTGCATTTACTTTTAGGTATTTGTGAATAATCATACCAAGACCAATAATGTTTCCTTGTTTTCTTCAGCTGTTCATCAGTTACGGAACTAGTTACCATGAATTGAACCTGAAGGAGCGGACCACATTTCTTCTTGATCGCAACACTATTTGCTGCTGCGAAGCCTGCCTCAACGACTGGCCAACAACTCCGAAAATGGAAGAAGAAAACAAATTTGAACCCATCTGCACAAAATGCAGAACTCTGATACCTATCACCAAACACTTGACCGTGCGATGTCCAAAATGCCGTACGAAGAAGGATTTTGCAGCCATGGTCAAGGCGTGCAACCTCTTGGAGCACAGGATGGATGTAATAAACTACGCCCTACACCAACGTTCATCGTTTGCCAAAGACTTCGCACCCGAGTTGTCAAAGTCCTTGATATTTATGTACAATAATTTTAGAATGCCTAATGTGTTGACGAACCGTTTTACAAGTTTGCTTATCCAATTGTTTTAGACGATGCAATAATATCACTGGACTGTTGGCCCCAGAATGATGTGGGGAAATGTGATTCTTTGGGCCTGTAATGACTAACGAGAACGTACGTCAACACTTGGCCCAGCATCTTGACCTCTAACGATGTGTAACGACTAACGTGAATGTACGTCTGCACTTGGCCCAGCATCTTGACCTCTAACGATATCAAGGGCAGACACTATCACGTGAATGTACGTCTGCACACACTATCACGTGAATGTACGTCTGCACACACAATCACGTGAATGTACGCCTGCACACACTATCACGTGAATGTACGTCTGCAACACAAAACACGTGAATTTTACGTCTGCACACACATCACTGAATGTACGTCTCACAACAATCAGTGAATGTACGTTGCACACACAAACAATGAATGTACGTCTGACCGGGTCCGACAAGACTACTGATTACACACTGCTCCGAGTATCTTGATGAGGTGGGGACTTGAATCTGTTATGATTTGGAAGTTGAATGTAGGATATGCAAGTTGAGATATCGCTCTAATGAAAACCATTCCAGTTAATTGCTAATGGAAAAATGTCGTAAGCTGTCACTACTCGCTAGTACTAGCACAGTATCAATGAACAATAATGTTTGTATACTGAAAACCCAGTCGCGATCCATCAAATAACTTGAGAAATACAGAGTGGAGCAATGAACACGTGTGGCGTTATACGGCCGGGCGCTATCTGATTCACATGAACGAGATCGGGCTGACGTCACACTCGCGGCGGAGATGCGCAGTGTCATACCTAGCCACACAGAGATATCCTTGTACCATGGGTGTAGGCCTACATATTATTTCACTTAGTTTATTGTTATTATCAAATAGCCTCGTACTCTATATTTAATCGTATTTTTATATTGTTTGTTTTGTTATATTTGCGTAAGTTTTCTAGGGCTATGCTTAGCCTACCTAAAATATCAAAACAAATTGCAAAGAAAGGTGTAAAAAAAAGGTAATTTGCACTGAAAAGTTATAAAAATTTAACAAGTGAACAATAATTATGGGATGAGTAAAAAAAGTAAAATTGTTTTCCCAGGCGGGAATCAAACCAGCGACCTCTCGCGTGCAAACCAGCGACCTCTCGCGTGCAAACCAGCGACCTCTCGCGTGCAAACCAGCGACCTCTCGCGTGCAAACCAGCGACCTCTCGCGTGCAAACCAGCGACCTCTCGCACGCTAATTTGCGACAAGCGTAAAAAATTATCATGCCAATTAGAGGACACTTTCAATACTTTTAAAGCCTTCTGCCAATATTTCTAGTGTAATTTACGTCTATATACATAAGATGTACCTTATAACTATTTATTTAGTCATTAAAAACTTTTGATGTGGCAGTCGAGTCGCATGAAATCATCCAACTCACCACCAAATACCTCGTGGTTTGAAAAGTGGAAAAACATTCGTTCCAAGTCACCGTGCGACTCGTGGTCTTGTCCCAAGACTACCGATTTGGCAATTTTGAGCGACTCTGAACGAAATCGCGACTCGGAACGAAAGCGAGTTGACTCAAGACTTGGCCTCCTGTAGGTCGCACAGACACGAAGTAGATGAGAAGACAAGTTGCGACCAGCTTGTGGTCTTTATCACTGAGCGTGGGTAGTATGTAGTAAATAGAGCTAGGTTTGTACTTTGTACTAATGTATTGTGTTTGTGTGAATTAAGGCCGATGTATGTGTGGCTAGGGCCTAGAACCACCCCGCCTTAAGCTTGTCTTAAATATCAATCAAGCTTTCATAACTATGTGCTGGTAACTTGCTTATACTTACTTGCACACTCGACTACTTACTATTACTGCATTTACTTTTAGGTATTTGTGAATAATCATACCAAGACCAATAATGTTTCCTTGTTTTCTTCAGCTGTTCATCAGTTACGGAACTAGTTACCATGAATTGAACCTGAAGGAGCGGACCACATTTCTTCTTGATCGCAACACTATTTGCTGCTGCGAAGCCTGCCTCAACGACTGGCCAACAACTCCGAAGATGGAAGAAGAAAACAAATTTGAACCCATCTGCACAAAATGCAGAACTCTGATACCTATCACCAAACACTTGACCGTGCGATGTCCAAAATGCCGTACGAAGAAGGATTTTGCAGCCATGGTCAAGGCGTGCAACCTCTTGGAGCACAGGATGGATGTAATAAACTACGCCCTACACCAACGTTCATCGTTTGCCAAAGACTTCGCACCCGAGTTGTCAAAGTCCTTGATATTTATGTACAATAATTTTAGAATGCCTAATGTGTTGACGAACCGTTTACAAGTTTGCTTATCCAATTGTTTTAGACGATGCAATAATATCACTGGACTGTTGGCCCCAGAATGATGTGGGGAAATGTGATTCTTTGGGCCTGTAACGACTAACGAGAACGTACGTCAACACTTGGCCCAGCATCTTGACCTCTAACGATCTGTAACGACTAACGAGAATGTACGTCTGCACTTGGCCCAGCATCTTGACCTCTAACGATATCAATGGCACATACTATCATGTGAATGTACGTCTGCACACACTATCACGTGAATGTACGTCTGCACACACAATCACGTGAATGTACGCCTGCACACACAATCACGTGAATGTACGTCTGCACACACAATCACGTGAATGTACGTCTGCACACACTATCACGTGAATGTACGCCTGCACACACAATCACTGGGCACTCGTTTGTTTTTCATTTTGTTTTATTTTTATTTGTTCATAAGATATTAGGTATACTGTGTGATATCTTATCATTTTATTAATATGAATCTTGGGTCTCGGGGTACCCGACCCGTTAGTTTATAGTTTAAATGTTTTTTATTTAAAGAGCCATGCTACAAGTAAGGCCTAATACAATATTGTTCCTCTTAACTTAGCTTTGTACATAATCCCATTCAAAACTTGTTACCAACCTACTAATCCTATAAACATTACTAGTTTATATTAGGCCTTAAGTACCCTATGTACACCCATATAAGCCGCCGACGCAAATGAGCCGCACCCTAGTTTTCAGGGTGCCATTTGTGAAAAACTCTTTGTCAACGCATGTAAGCCATAGCCCAAAATGTTGGAATAGATGCATAAATTAGGGCTGGGCAAAAAAATCAATATTTTGATATGATATCGATAAGTGGAAATATTTTTGATATCGATATTTGGCTTCATACCGAAATTTATACCTACACTAAAATACTAAATTTTATAATTTTGGTGGAGGTGCCGGGTTGGTGGTCGAAATTGGATGAGCGTAGCGAGAGAAGCAAAGATTCCATTTTACTACACTGGAGAAAAAAATCCGGAATGTTTTTTTTTTCTTTTTTTCTTTTTTTTTGTATTTTTGTGTGTTTGTCCACACGATTCTGGCTAAACCGATATTTCAATTGCAATGCAATTTATGGAGGCCTTCAAAATCTCTGAAGTTAGAAATGCCACGTTTTTTAGCGCAATCGAAAAATTATTTCTCATTAAAATCGCAATTTTACGATTTTTTTTTATTTTTAAAAAATTTCTTGGACTTATATAACACCTACATGCTTTATCTGATTGTTATGATTTTTTTCACATATTCTTAATTTTATGAATTAATATATTGGTGTGAAATTTGAGCGCAATCGAAAAAAAAATTCTTATGAAAATCGCAATTTTACGCTTTTTTCGTTTTAAAAAACATACGCTCATCCAACTTGCCTTAGGCTTAGGCTTATCAACCCTATTTGGCCACAAATTATGAAAAATAGACCCACTCTTTTAATTATTTTTTTATTTTTGTATTTTTTGTAGTTTTTTTACAAACAATTATTACATTTCGATATATCGATATCATATCAAAAAATTTCGGGTGATATCGATAATTGAATGATTTGTCGTAGCCCAGCATTAGCATAAATAGTGAAGAATAATTTGTTAGCCAATTCAAACAGAGGCAATACTATGCGTAGTTTTATCATTTGTAATGGTTTGCCGCGATGTATTCCCCATCCCTCTCTCGCAGCGAAGCGCGATCAGTTGAAAGAGTGGTCTGCAGAGTTATCTTCCAGGAAAGCGGCAATCTTTTGTCAGCCAAAAAGTGACCTGTTCACTGTTTTATTATTGTGTCACACGGCGGCTGTGTAAAGTGTAGGGATGGACGAACGGTCAAAATTCCTAACTCGAACTGAACTTTTTCTGGAGTTCAACTTGAAAATTCGAGTTCAGAATTTACAAAAATAAATTTTGAAGTAAACCCCAACTTTGTATTGAAATCGTTGCTTTCTCTTGAGTAACTAGCCTATATTACACTGTATTAAATAAATACCCGTACCTAATTATCGGTTTAGCCTATATTATAATAAACACAAAATTGCATTTTCTTTTAGTATGTCTACAACTCAATATTTTTAGTTGTAACAAATTGCCTTTCTTCCTGTTCTTGTAGGTCTTCCTGTCTTTGGTTTTAAACAGATTTGTTAAAAGTTTGGTTTTAGTTGTTTTAAAACTAAAAAAACAAGATTTGTCCATCCGTGGTAAAGTAAATTTTGCATCATGATACTGATAAGAATCTTGTTACATATTTTATTTTTGTACTGTATGCAAAATATGAATACTAGTAGTATCATATTCAAGGATTTGCAGTAAACCGCATTGTTGTGTACTAAGCTCCGTGCACGGGATGATCTGGACATTTTGCCAGAATCAAGTGCATTATGACCTATTGGTTGATGCGTCCTGAATCCAAATAAACCAATCATGTGATAACGATTGTGTTTAAAAGTATTAATTCTTCACGTCCAGCTTATCATGTCTTCCACCTGTGTGTGTATCATAATGTAGAATCTTAAACGTATTTTCAGCTTCACTGTCGACAAACATTTCATGACAAATCTATGTTACGTAATTGACTAATTGTACAGTTACATGACAACTTGTAATTTGTGATAAGAATTTGTTGCAACGTTCCCATTGCAATCATCGGTAATGCGTGTACTTAAACAATAATGCTGCACATTCGAGCTCCGGAGATCAGGTGAACCTTGAACCTTCTTTCTTTACTATAGTTATCCACCCTTTGCAAATATTGTAAATTAAAATAGACTTGTTTGAACCTGGTTTTGCTAGAGTTGAGAGAAAAGTCGACTATTGACGTCAAGCAACAGGTCACACATAGGGGCCAACTTATTTGTGTATGTACTACATACGTACTTGTTACAGGATGCCATGCTTTTCAACTTTGTAAATCACAAGTCTACTTCTTAAAATCCATATGTGCTTTTAAGAATAATTTCTTATTTTTATTATTATATTATTATTATTATTATTATTATTATTATTATTATTATTATTATTATATTATTATTATACTAGTCTCTCTTACTATTGCACTA